>WNGS01149704.1:0-13382 GCA_020271785.1 Procambarus virginalis
TGCCATCGCCACTGCTCCTGTTGCTTTGGTGGTTGTGGTGTTGTTTGCTCATACTGTTGCGGGGAAAAAAGAATACCTTAGTTCTTTAGGGTTTAAATATTTTTTTATATTGCAAATCTGTATCAAGGCACATTTTAAAATGAAAAATTTTAATCATATTAAAATAAACCTGAAGCAGACAATTAGTCACAATAATGTGGCTGAAGATATGATAGCCAAACCACACATCAGTACTCTGTACTGTATGAATGTGCTTGACTAACAATGATTTCAGGAAAGTGAAGTCTAATTCTGATGTCCTGCCTTCTGGCTTCCTTGATGCTGCTGTGCTTTATTTAAACTTTCCTGACACACTAATGCTTGTCGTATCTGGCCTTAAGTTAATATTAATTGATGGCGATGGCTTTAATGTCTTGGAATGGATTTTTTCATCATTATGTATTTCAAAGTAATCATTTGTCTTCTCTTACTTTCTCTCAGTTTAGAGAGGTTGTCCTCATCCACCTTGTCTATTTCCTCAGTACCAAATGTAGCACGCAATGTGAACAAATAAAATTTTTGTAAAACTATTTAGTCTCATTTATTTTTCATGTGAATCTTTACTGATGATTGCATTGTTCTGTCTATGTTTGTTATATTGTTTAATTATATAGCTGTTATTTGTTTACATTTCCTTTTTACCTGTAAATATTCTGAAATGATTCTTCTATTTCATGATAAAAACTAAATGTGATTACAGTGTAAAATAGTCAGACTCTAAGAACTATCACAGCTCACACACCTGATACAATCTGGGTGTAAATGGGTAGGTGATCTCATTAACTTAATGTTTACATTAATTTCACATTTGTAAACCTATTCATCATGTAATTTTTATACATGTAAATATATTAAAATGACTACTGTATTAGATATACAGTAATGTAATTTACATACAACTATTTTTAAGACTTTTCAAAACCATACATCTTCCTACATAACTTAACTATCATGACTTTTTTTTCTTTTCCTTTTATACTATGGGGTATTTACTCTTTAGTATCCACTACAGAGTGAGTTGAAGCATCAAATTTTACCAAATTCCAATAAAATCCCCATAAATGTGTGGACGATGATGGGGGGGGGAATGGAATCATGCAGGGTACAAGCAAGCTTGGCTGTCCATCACATGGACAAAGCAAGCTTGGCTGTCCATCACATGGACAAAGCAAGCTTGGCTGTCCATCACATGGACAAAGCAAGCTTGGCTGTCCATCACATGGACAAAGCAAGCTTGGCTGTCCATCACATGGACAAAGCAAGCTTGGCTGTCCATCACATGGACAAAGCAAGCTTGGCTGTCCATCACATGGACAAAGCAAGCTGGCTGTCCATCACATGGACAAAGCAAGCTTGGCTGTCCATCACATGGACAAAGCAAGCTTGGCTGTCCATCACATGGACAAAGCAAGCTTGGCTGTCCATCACATGGACAAAGCAAGCTTGGCTGTCCATCACATGGACAAAGCAAGCTTGGCTGTCCATCACATGGACAAAGCAAGCTTGGCTGTCCATCACATGGACAAAGCAAGCTTGGCTGTCCATCACATGGACAAAGCAAGCTGGCTGTCCATCACATGGACAGCTGTATTCACTGTAATCACATGGACAGCTGTAAACTATCCATCTGTAATCTCAACCACCTCATGAGGTATGTAAATGGAACAGTTTCCTTTATACACAGTAAGTTACAAGAACATGGATATATCTCAGAAAATATTTATGCGGTACAATGGGATTGAACTTGCGTCCCTGACTCCCTAGGCACATGCATGACCCATCATACAGCCTCAATATTGTCTTAAGTCTCTATGTTTAAACATGACCCACTTTGCATCATTGGATACAGTGTGCTAATTTAAGAGAAATTAATATATTTGGCAAACCATGAATGGTATGTTTTACTGTATATACAAAACACTAACTTTGCATTTGAGTACGAGTATCAAAAGAAAATGTGAAACTGGGAAGACTATGTAGCTCACGTAGGAAGGAAATTGTCAATTAGTTATTATGAATGAATCTGTTACAAGAAAAAAAGGTGTACTATGTACAAATATGTTCAAAAGTACTGTACTGTGCTCTGATAAATGGTTATGAGGTACAGTATTGTACAATGGGCAGCTTAAGGTTCATCCTGAACAGCTGTGAGAGATTACTGTACTGTAGTGGAAAAATTAAAAATACCTATGCATAAATTTTTACTGTAATCTTAAATTTCGTTATAAAATATTATTATTATTATAGTATTATTAAAAATATTAATACAAAATAATCAGAGACTACTACAAGTTACCACATCCATGTAGATAAATGGTAACTGAATACAGCATTTGCAATACAGCATATCAAATGATATGTCAGTTTGAAGCACTTACACAATTAAGCTCCTTATAATTGTGAGTAATTCAAGTTTTGGGGGTTTAATGTTAAAAAAAAATCAACATTGCAGCTTATTTTAGAACACACGCATTAGTGTGAACCTTTCCATATTTCCACTTTTTGGTGATCATTCATCACCAAAATGTTGAATGATCAGCTCCTCCTAACCATTCAACATTTTTTGGGAAGTGGCCACACACATCTTGGCCAGGTATTTCTAGCACCTTAAGATATTAAACATATACATGGAGGAGTAACCACAGTTACAAAGAATATTAGAATGCAGGGCCAATATTTGAGCTTATTAGAAATGGTAGATTAAAATGCCTCTACTAGTCTATATAAATGGCAGAAACTGGTAAACAAGTCTTGACACATTGTGAACATTTACCAAGGTTGAGCAGTGCGTCAAAACTGAGGCTCAGAATTAATGAAAGGGGAATTTTAAACACCCAGGGTATCAGACACCATACGGAAAGGACAGAACAAAGATAGCTGTATATATGCAATAATATAAATGAAAGAGGACCTGATTGGCAACCAGCAAAGAGGATGGGATGCTCATAATCTACATTATTCACTATAAAAATTATTTAATATTGTATTTTATAGCCACAAGTACAGAATGTAATGGCATTGAGAATACTGTGATGTGCAATTATTGATAGTCAAACATTTATGAAACATTAAATGTGACTAGTGGGTGCCCAACACACTGTCAGATACATGATAGTCCCACGTACCATCAAATAATCCATGCAAAACCCATGTATCAACCAAATTTACCTATGCACTTTGAAATTAAAAGTGCTTACTGCAATCCACTGAAATTATTTTTTCCAGTGCCATGCAAATCGTGATCTGCCTGCTAGTCTAATCTCCCTGAGCTTCACATATTAGACTTGTCCCGGTATCTTGTTCTTTCACTTGACTATCGAGAAGGTAATAATGAAAATTTATTAATAATATAACTTGCCACATTTATTATAAACATTGTTTAAATGCTTTTGAATACTGCAATGGAGAAATTAAAGTTTAGTGAAGATTCCAGTTTTTGTACTGATGAAATTCTGGAAAAAAAATCACTGCAATAGATTTTCCCTTATGTACAGCATATAATTTTTAGATAAGCTACTGTAATGTATAGGCAGTTCACATTACTGTGCGCATAATTATAATTATGTATAATCTGGATTGTTTACAGCGACAATATTTGACCCAAAATATTAATAGAGTACCGTAATTCATTTTTCCAACTGGGCCATAATTACTACAATACTGCACGTACTTCCAATACAGATCCTTATAAAATTTGGGTTCCCTGATTATGCTCTCACGCATAACAGGGAAAACTAAAATTTTGTATCAATTTGTATTGGCTTCTCTTATTACAATAAATGTTAAAGTTATAGATATGTTAAGATTAATCACATAAATCATGCATGTGTTACTACTCTACACTTTGCCTTCACAATTCATGGCTTGAGATTACTTAGTGAGTTACAGTACTACATTTAAAAAACACTTGGTTAGTATAACAACCATTCTGGTTATGGTTTTTGGTGCAGCATACACTAATACTCTATTCAGTAATTTACACTAATTTGTCTGTGATTAGCCAGATTCTGTGGAATGTTATAATGTGACGCTATTGGTCACAGCCAATATTGGAACCACATTATGAATACAGAGGTGATGTTGGCTCATTATTAACTACAAAGAATATCTGTCCATCTTCATTATTACAGTTTTCAGCAGTACTGTACCAGTATATCCACACCAAAAATAAAATTGTAGCCATTTTTTTATTTTTGTACTTATGACTAAAATACAGTACTGCATTTAAATGTTGAAGGATGAAACAGACATCATCACTACTGAAGTGTGGGAACAAGGCAGATAAATTCAACATATCAAATGGTAAGGCTTCCAAGACTTACATTGTTCGATTTAATATCTTTAAAATTATAACCAGTGACCTGAATATATGAGAATTACAGCTGGATTTATAGAATTGCGTTAAACTTTACATTGTTCTCAAAATTCATTTAATTACTGTTTAATGTGTCAACAGCTGTATAGAGGAGGGTAGAGGTGGCTTTCTCAATGCAATTTTCAAGTACAGTACAGTATATTATTATTATTCTTGTCTTTTAATAAAGTTTTCACACACACATTCTACTTTGAATATGCACAAGGAATTTGATTACATCAATTCATGTCTGTAGTATTTTAAGTTCTTATGAGTATAAAAGCCATTTATATTTGGTTATATGTTTATTTTTTAAATTTAAAAAAATTATCACTTGAAAACTTGTACAATTTTAACTTGATATATGTTTAGCATTGCTTTTGCTATAATATTAATAAGAGTGTTACAAAGTAAAATTAACTTTTATAAATATTTACATACATTTATCATCCATTTGAGTTAAATATGCTTTAAAGTACTGCATTATAAAAAGCCTACAAAACTATCAAAAACACACACGCCCTTCTTTGGTTGTACTATACTGTATTCAATATGCTTCTGTCACAACCCCCTAAAAGTTATTGCCTTGTCGTCAGACTTCATTCCGAGATGACTTGCAATGTTGTTTCAGAAGGGTAACAAACTTAAGGTTATAAGAATGCAAAGATGAAAAAGTTTATTGCAAAATGAGTTTCTACAAATGACACTCCACAAACACAACAATGGAAGGACAGCATTCTGACAAGAAATACAATAGAGTGCATTACACACAACTACACATTTTTATGGTGCACCCGTTTTAAATATTTTTACTGGAGGGGAATGGTGTACTGTATAGCTATAACAAGAAAAATTTGGCCTTTCTGTAAAATTCTAAATGAATTCCAGAGGTCACTCCAGGCATACCCTGTGTTCATCCAGGCACAGTATTTGAACATTTGTAAAAATAGCAATGAAGTCTGGAACTGGATCATTTGGACTGAATTTACTACAGAACTTAATTATTCACTTTGCATAATAAGGCCATACCTGTTGCTCTCCTGAGGGACAGAACTGATTACACTAGTGCATGTCATCATAGGTAAATAATCAATGTAATAAAGTGATTAATTCTGAAGCTTATTCCACTGGTGTAATGAACACTTCCGTGCTAAGTTCAAAATGAACATTAACTCTTAGTTCACCCATTTTATATATTTCTTATCAATGCATGTATTAAAATACTAATAGGTAATGCCTCTTTCATGAGTAAATTTAATAATATACAAAATAAACATGAAAAATAATGCCAATTGTAGGAACCAGAATTATTGGCAGTATATATCATAACAAGAATGCAAATTTATGATTAGCATTAAAATTAGCCACAAAATTCACCTGCAAACATTATGAACAACACTGAAAACAAGACAAAAATATTACTAGGCAACATACTCTTCTGATGCAGTCTTGATATTGCCATTAATGTCTCCTCCAACCCCAGTGTGGCCATTAACCCCATTAATGCCATTCTTGAAAAGGGTAATGTGGGTAAGGCCATTAAGATTTCTGTTGATGGCATGGGCTGGAGGAGAGTTGTATGATGCACGGCGGTGCTCCTCACGGGCTCTACGAGCTATCTCTCTAATACGTCTTTCTGCTTCTTTTGCCTTGCGTTCTGTTGGTAAATTGTTAAAGAATAATAATAATTTCAACATGACTGCAATAAATATAGCAATAGATATACTAATTAGCCATTTGTACATAGTGCATAGCAGATGGTGATACAGTATATTTGTACGATATACATACAGTATATCTACAGTGAAACCTTGAAAATCCAAACTCCCCTATAATTGAGAGATGACCCATTCTAAATGTTTGAATTCCAAATTAAAAATTTGTTTGCCTGTTTGCCCACCCTTATGCAGTTATGTTTCAGCCACTTTATTTTAACACTTTCTCCAAAATGCCTTAAATTAAGAAATATTGTACAAACTTTATTACTACCATACTGTATTAAAAAAAAGGCTGCTGTAATTCGGTAAATTTGTTACCTTGCTCTTGCCAAGCAATATCATCCTTTTCAGCAGACTGTTTGGTAGTTGCATCAGCAACCTGTTGGCGTGCCGCTTCTACCTGACTGCGGAGATGTTCCAAGATCTCTCTTTGTCTACGTTTCTTGGCTCGCTCTAGGGTGGCTGTCTTCAAAGCTTCAAGTGATCCCTCGGACAACTGCTCAAAGCGTTTGATCTGTGCTGCTACACCAACCTGTTCAACAAAATGACAGAGTAAACACAAAGAGAGATTCACAAAATGTACCAGATATTTATCATCAATATTACTAATTATTATTACAGTATCATTAATTATTCATAATAATAACCATAAATTATTAAAATATATACAGTATGTATAGTATATTTATCGGGTATTTATTTTAAAGAGGATCTGATTAAAGTGAAAGTATTCGGTAGTCATAAATGAAAGAGAATCTGACGTAAGAAATATTGAGCCGAGTATCACATGGTTTATTTTTATGACCAACACATTTTCCTTACCAAATGGGGGTTGACCCTAAAAAAATCTTACCACAGTTGAAGAAGGTGATGGCATCTGCTGTATTTTTTCATTGTCATCTCTTTCTACGATGGCCAGTGGAGAAGGCGCTCTGGGAGATGAGGGAGATGGCAATGAGGGTATTGGTGAAGGTGTGAAGGATGACAGAGTGGATGTGATTGAAGAAACAGATGAGGGTGGAGATGATCCATGACTATTTTGACTATTAATACTACTACTTGTGTTTGTGGCCACAAGTGGCTGGGTGGAACATTGGGGATGAGGTACTGGAGTGTGGGTAAAAGTATGAATCAGGTTAGGCTTTGGTGTTAGGATTGGAGGCTTTGCAGTCAGGGTGGAAGGAGCATGAATAGATGAAGGCTTAGTTGCAGTATCCCACGAGGGCAAGCCATTATGTTTCTTTGTTGAGGTGTTCTGACAATTTCCATACGAGGAAATAGTAAATGCAGGGGGTGATGGTGGCAATGATGCTGAAGAATTTGATGATAATGAAGACAATGAAGACAATGATGCAGACGATGACAAGGGTGATTTAGAACTGCCAATTTCTGGTGAAACGGGGGATGGAGCACCATTTGATAGAGGTGTGGTATTGCTGACTAACAACTTTTGTTGCTGGGCCTCGGCCTCTTCCATGGCCAGGATGTGTCCTTCCATCTCTACAGTTGCTTCCTGTAAAGATCTTACAACCGCCTCTCGTGTTGGATCTCGCTCCTGAAAGAAAAAAAACATGGAATTCTTTCCGAGGAAACATTATACAAATAATAGAGCAATTATTTTTATATGCAAAGCAGTACTGTAAGATACAGCTTTGTAGAAATGGAACATAGTTCATTAGAAGTCTGGATACAATGACAGATTATGATCCAGTTATACCTCACATTAATATCAAGATTAAGTGTCTTGATAAGGATTTAGTGTCTTGATAAGGATTTGCAGATCAAAGACTAAACCAAAACTGTATTTATCTTGTATATTAAAATGTACTTTCCATGTGATTTTACCAAATTAAACACAAATGTGTGTTCTATTGTTAACAACAATAAAATCCAATAAATTCCTGCACAAAGTGAAAAAAAAAACATATATTGCTGCAACAAATGGCTGTGGAACCAATTGTTGTAGATAATTTTGGCATCATTGTACAAATGTATAATGATGAATGGGCAGGCTGTTCACAGTAAAATTGTAATAGTTGAATGTGTGATAGTACAGTAGTTGCCTGTGTGAATGACTGGGATAATGAATCCATGAGAAGTGCTTAGGTGCTACAAATATTGATTTGAACTGTTATTCTGAAGGAGGTTTTTTATAGCATGTGTAATATAGTACAAGCTTTAGCCAGGCAATTTATGGCACAACTTTATTATATTTTACAGTTTTTGCAGCACTTTCTGAATTAGTAGTTCAATATAATATTATCCCATAATCAAATATGCTAAGCAATGCTGAAGACTCGTCCTATGGTCCACTTCTCCATGGAACCCTAACCAAAGCCCATCGTGTACCATACAATAGTCAAGATGGAGTACATGGCCATTTTCCCCAGAAGGACTCTTTTCAAAGTTAATTATCAATTATCACTTGCAGAACTTTTTCGGCATTCAGATTTCGTAAATTCAGTGTTGCTCAGCTGATATCTGGTTATTCATTTAGAATTTTCTGGACTAAGAACTCTACAATGGTCAGTAATAAACAGAACCCTGCAGTGAAGCTGTGTGGTGGGTATATTAATGTTAGGGAAGTGGTATGGTGGCCAGTGGGAATACTCGAGGCATGATATAATTACCTTTTGCTGTGTGTTCCTAATGGCTTCTTCCTCCATGGCTTGGACTGTCGACCGGCTCAACCGGACCAGCTTGTCCAGCTCCTCCTCCGCTGCTCGCCTGGCAAAAGAAACAAGATTTACTGATATTATACTCAACTTTATGCTTGATGACATAATTGCCTATCCTGGAAAGATAAAAAAAAGTCAATTATGGTTTATTATGAAAACCAGCTATACCAAACTATATAAAAACCTTACTAACAGATTAAGAACAAGTATAGGACATGGAATTAACACATGTGGTTAAATTCGAGAACATAAATGTGTACAAGGACACCCATGATCACCATCACTCTTGTGCTTCTGACACACACATTTATAGAGCCAAGTAAATGAGCTGATTGTGTATTATGCCCCTTAGACAGTCTCCCAACAATGTAACACGGCTTCTTGCTTAAAACTTGTGCATTTACTAAAACCAAAGGTAATGTTATTCTTACCACGTCTTCAATTTTT
Source organism: Procambarus virginalis (assembly GCA_020271785.1). Taxonomy (NCBI): domain Eukaryota; kingdom Metazoa; phylum Arthropoda; class Malacostraca; order Decapoda; family Cambaridae; genus Procambarus; species Procambarus virginalis. Next base: position 9,237 of record WNGS01149704.1, read on the forward strand.
ATTTTTTTTCTAAAAAGTTTTACCTTAACTTTTGTTTCAACATTTTACACCACAGAGGGTTTAACGCTGCCTTCTGCAGAAGCCAGTTCATATCCCTTAGTCATCACTATGTCCTCCCACCAGCCACGGGATGAGAACTGTGTCCGTAATCATATATTTCAACATTTTTTTTAGTTTATATGCACCCCATACCGGGTTGTGGGTGTTACAGTAGCTGAAACAGTCACAGCACATAATGGCCTCAAACTACATCCCAAAGTTAATTTGGCTAAGCAAAATGGTCTTGATAATGACAACATCTTTCATCGGTCGTTTGTCGCTATAAGTTACGCAAGGTACAAACAGTTACTATCCGGAGGACTCTAAGGTCAGTTGAGAAGTCGTTTATGGTCACACGCTCCACTACGCCCTATGCCACAGCTTAGAACATACATCCTCCTCCCATCTCTGTCATTAACGCTCGCTACAATCCAAATGATATCAACACTAAAGCAAACCTTTAATATATTACTACAAAGTGACTTCTGAGAGAGAATTTTACGTAATAAGCGTCCAGATGCTGGAACTTCAAATATTTACCAAATAAGGCGAGGCTACTGGCCCCAGCCCTGTAGGGCCGCTCTCACAAGTCAGGCCCTGTCACTGACCAAGTAATACCACTAACTATCTACAGTAATCTTAATAATCACTTCAATACCATCACCATTCTTAACAGGGGAATACTCTTAAACGCCAATACCACTACACTAGAGAAAAAGTGCCAGGTGTGTGTGTCAAGGAAGCAGGAAACAACGGAAGGCATGTATATATGTGCTCACACCTGTCAACTTCACACAGCATCCATCCTCACATGTGCTTCCCCTTACACATTACAGCTGCGGCTTGCCTGAGCTCATGCTGGCATTCTACCTGCCATCTGCACCACCACACGCCAAGTCACCCCCGCGTGCAGCTGCACCACCACACGCCAGGTCACCCCCGCGTGCAGCTGCACCACCATACACCAAGTCACCCCCGCGTGCAGCTGCACCACCACACGCCAGGTCACCCCCGCGTGCAGCTGCACCACCACACGCCAGGTTACCCCCGCGTGCAGCTGCACCACCACGCGCCAGGTCACCCCCGCGTGCAGCTGCACCACCACGCGCCAGGTCACCCCCGCGTGCAGCTGCACCACCACACGCCAGGTTACCCCCGCGTGCAGCTGCACCACAAAGTCAGACAGGGGCCCACACAGGACAGGAACACAATGAAAGACTAATGTTCTATATTTAAACACTAAGCAGCCCACGCTCCCAGTGCTGCTTCTTACGGAAGTCATAAGAAACTTAAGTTTGTCAACAATTCATTAGGCATACTGGTCCATGGGGCGTCTGTGCCGCAGCCTGCCCTCCAGCTCTCTATACCAATATTTTGGATTCGCCAAAACTCTCGCCCAATATCTCCCATTTGTACGTAATTGACCAATAATGCATCGGCCTCGATAAGTTTGGTAGGCTTGTGATGAGTCACAATAACGTGGCTAAAGTAAGTTGACCAGACCACACACTAGAAGGTGAAGGGACGACGACGATTCGGTCCGTCCTGGATCAGTCACAATCGACTTGAGAATGTCCAGGACGGATCGAAACGTCGTCGTCCCTTCACTTCTAGTGTGTGGTCTAGTCAACTTGGTGGGCTTTGGGCTCGCGCGTTTCTGGTGAGGCAACAAGGCTGCATTTTCTACGCAGTAGTAAATTGGGAGAACGTGGTGAACAGCGACGCTATACAGATGACCCTCAGAGGCAGCATCTGACGCCGCCTTTATGATCCCGACCTTACCCAGTAATCTGCGAGCCATCTAGAGGATCACTCCATTACGTGGAGTGGTCAGCTGCTGAAGGAGAGAACCTTCACCACAACAAGTCCACTGTCTCGACACTCCTCCCCTCTACCCCTCTTCATCGACCACCGTCACGCTACACAGGGCGCGGACACACATTCAACTGCTTCAGGTTCCGACAGATATCCTCAACGCGGGTAATGTGTAAGCTGCTCGGAAGATTAGTGCTGACTAACACTGTTTATCACTTGACAGACAAGGCTGAGTTGGGACAGCAGCTAGTTAGTGCGCCCTGGGGGGGGGGGCTGTCCTGCTACCGTCATTATATACTAGACGGGGTTATCCAGCCCTGCCAGTATCAACCCCCCAAAAGGTTTCGCTATTTGAGTATTGAGGGCCCACTGAATGTCATTCAGCTATCAGAACATGTATTTGCATTTCATATCTTAATTCCATAATATGAACAAATGATAACGACTCTGTATCGAACATTTCATCTCCACCGACTACTATATATGAAGGGTGGTTGATGGCCATTCCCCTTAAAAAAGAAGGCAATGAGGACGGCTCCGACCGTCCATGATAGCCTCCTTGTACCCACCAGCGACCCCTGCAAGATTTAATGAGGTTAGCCCCAAGCATCTGGCCTCCAACTTTGGACAAACATCCTATTTTATATAAATTGCTTTTGCCAGATCAGAAGCATACCTCTCAGCATACCACCTAACGTATCGAGGCCGATGCTTCACAGTCCGAACTGTCGGTCTGTTGTAATTAATAATTTAATCACACCTTTTCAGTTACCATAAAACCGTGTAAGCTTGTTTCACGCCATTCCCTCTGGTACATTCCATTTGCTTTATTTTCTCACGCTCAAAAGATGTCTTTTAGATTTGTATTAATTTCTAAGTTTCGGCATCTCAATGTACACGTCAACGCCTTCACGTCAATGATCTTATCAGCAACATATAAGTGTTTTGTGTCATCGTTCATTATATGGAACAGCTGCCGGTGTAAGTTTATTGTTTGTTTTGACCGTGGCGCGTGTGGGGAGGGTGTATACAGGAGCTGCGAGGTCTTGGGAAGGCCAATTTATTAAACAGTTTACGAGCTCCGAGGCGCTACGAGTTTGTCCATAACAACCTTGGGTCGAGAGCGACCTCGCAGCGTTTCCCAGCTCGTAAACTGTTTAATATATGACTGAGGGAAGGTGTACAGGTATGTTAAGTGGTGACGTACACGCTTGGCGAGTCCTGGTCCTCACAAGCGTCCACTCCAACACCAAATTACATCTTCTAACTGATACAAATGAGTTAGAAGTCATCTAGCTTGGACTGCATTTAGAGTATGTCTTATATATATAACCAGTGGGCAATGTTTTATCTTGTACATGATATTTCAGGAAAAAATTTTAAACTATAAAAAAGTGTACTCTTTGTAACAACTTTCTTCTATACTTTGCTTTCACCTATGACTATAATGTGCCTAAATAGAATATTATAGAAAATAATAAAGTAACAGATAAAAATAGGATTAAGAAATAAATTTAAAAAGCCCCTCGTTATGTATAAAATATTTTTCTACGGTATTATTTTGTAGAAAAGGGTGAAAAAGATCTCTTTTTCGTAGGTACCTATTATCTCGTAGGCCCTAGGCACTGTGCCTAATAGATAATCCGGCACTGTGCACGCAGCTTCATCACAATCAATGCAGAGTGTGGGAGCGCGCGCACATAAAGCATTACACCACATATTATGATACGATATTATGGAACCAATACCACCTGGCTTCCACTTCCCTGGACAAACCCAGTAGAACTCTACAACCAGGCTGTAGGCTCCTCGCTATCCCCGCCCGCGTCCGGGTCCGGCCCTAACACCAGGTCCCACTCTCTACCTTCTTGTGGGTCCTGCCCTAGCAAGACACTTGGGAAATCACACTGTATTATCAGCTCCGTATTCCAATTGACTTGTGCCTGGTTGAAGGCCGTACCTATGCCCACCAGGACCCAGTCACCGACGCCCACCACTAAACTCTGTGCAAGTGGGTGCTGGGCACTCATATTAGATTACATTGTACACACAACTGTCATGTTTAGTCTGGGGCGGAGGGGCGGCGTAGATGGGCAGGCAGCTTGACACAGTGCAGGCTGTGGCCGCCACCACCCTTCCCTCCACTGGCTTGTTGGGTATCAACGCCTCGTCTCTGACAGGCGGGTGACAGTGTACAATCATCAACCAACACATTCGTCGTTACAGCTGGTAACTACATGCAAACATTAACTCCTTTCCTAAGAATAAGTTTAAAATATTACAAAATCACAC
>WNGS01149709.1:0-12313 GCA_020271785.1 Procambarus virginalis
TCTTGGGCATAGCATTTTATCAAATCACCTCATTCTTGGGGCAATACGTGAGGAAACAAATGCGAACACGCCTGAATGGTCCCAGGACTATATGCAACTGAAAACTATGTCCGGTCGTGATGGGCAAGCGGATTAAGGCGTCCTGTAGATGCCAGTTGCATTGCTCCTGGCAGTATGGGTTCGAGTCACTTCTGGGTGTGAGTTTCAGTTATATATATATATATATATATATATATATATATATATTATATATATATATATTATATATATATAATATATATATATATATATATATATATATATGCAAACAAGCCTGAATGGTCCCCAGGACTAGATACAACTGAAAACTCACACCCCAGAAGTGACTCGAACCCATACTCCCAGGAGCAACGCAACTGGTATGTACAGGGATGCCTTAAACCACTTGACCATCACGACCGGACATAAGGAAGTGATAGCCTGAGCTATATGAACCACTTCCCCGCCGGCACCTGGATGGTTATCTTGGGCATAGCATTTTATCAAATCACCTCTTTTTTTGGGGGGGGGCAACACGTGAGGAACACAAATGCAAACAAGCCTGAATGGTCCCCAGACTAGATACAACTGAAAACTCACACCCCAGAAGTGACTCGAACCCATACTCCCAGGAGCAACGCAACTGGTATGTACAGGGATGCCTTAAACCACTTGACCATCACGACCGGACATAAGGAAGTGATAGCCTGAGCTATATGAACCACTTCCCCGCCGGCACCTGGATGGTTATCTTGGGCATAGCATTTTATCAAATCACCTCTTTTTTGGGGGGGGCAACACGTGAGGAACACAAATGCAAACAAGCCTGAATGGTCCCCAGGACTAGATACAACTGAAAACTCACACCCCAGAAGTGACTCGAACCCATACTCCAGGAGCAACGCAACTGGTATGTACAGGGATGCCTTAAACCACTTGACCATCACGACCGGACATAAGGAAGTGATAGCCTGAGCTATATGAACCACTTCCCCGCCGGCACCTGGATGGTTATCTTGGGCATAGCATTTTATCAAATCACCTCTTTTTTTTTTGGGGGCAACACGTGAGGAACACAAATGCAAACAAGCCTGAATGGTCCCCAGATAACCATCCAGGTGCCGGCGGGGAAGTGTTCATATAGCTCAGGCTATCACTTCCTTATGTCCGGTCGTGATGGTCAAGTGGTTTAAGGCATCCCTGTACATACCAGTTGCGTTGCTCCTGGGAGTATGGGTTCGAGTCACTTCTGGGGTGTGAGTTTTCAGTTGTATCTAGTCCTGGGGACCATTCAGGCTTGTTTGCATTTGTGTTCCTCACGTGTTGCCCCAAAAAAAAGAGGTGATTTGATAAAATGCTATGCCCAAGATAACCATCCAGGTGCCGGCGGGGAAGTGGTTCATATAGCTCAGGCTATCACTTCCTTATGTCCGGTCGTGATGGTCAAGTGGTTTAAGGCATCCCTGTACATACCAGTTGCGTTGCTCCTGGGAGTATGGGTTCGAGTCACTTCTGGGGTGTGAGTTTTCAGTTATATATATATATATATATATATATATATATATATATATATATATATATATATATATATATATATATATATATATATATATATATTGTGATGGAAAAAAAATGTAGGTGTACGGCAGTCCTTCCAATGGCTGGTGTCAATGCCAATCACATTTACAAAAAAAAAGTTGACTGCGTGGCTGTTGCCTCTGTGGTCAAGAGAAAGGGAAAAACACGCAAAACAAATCATATGAACAACGAAACTTTAATTTACTTGAAAACAATATGAACAAAGATAATCCTTGGCTATGTACAGTGCAAATAAACAAAATTACAAAGTCAAAAAATATAAAATAAAACAATGGTTACGTTACTCTACAATGAACAAGACAAAAAATGAATTAAAAGGTGCTGAGAATATTGGCTGGCTGAAAACCTCCACTATTACACAGAGCGTATACTAGATAGATGTATCAGCCTTGAGAGCACAGAATATTCTAAATCCAAATGCTCGTGCACGCTTAGTCATCGGCTATGCAGATGGCGCTGGAGTCGAGTGGAGTCGCCGATTCACCAATGGGAAGCGTGCTGGCTGGAAGTGGTAGTTTGGTGATCGACGAAGGTATTGTGGCGACAGCGAGGAGGGGGAGGTGGAGAGCGAGTGTAGGGTATGTATACCCCCTGTAGAAACGTATTCTACTAAATATGTACTACACTTGATTGTAGTATCTAGATGTTGTAGATGTACTGAAGTAACATGATGATAGGAAAGAGCAGGCCAAATCTCTCTTGAAGGAGATTATCGTAACAGCTCTCCCTCGAAGCCTGCTCTTACGGGTTAAGTTACTTCAGTAGATGGTAGAGAGGTAGGAGTAGCTGTCTCTACCTCGTAGACTCTGGAGAGGGCGTCGGCTATGATGTTGTCCGAACCCTTGATGAAGAAGATCTCCAGATTAAAATTCTGCAAGTACAGAGCCCAGCGTAGAAGACGTTGATTGCTGAATTGGGCCTGTTGCAGGAACCGTAGGGGATTGTGGTCTGAGTAGATGGTAATAGACCGATTTCCCTGTAGGTAAGGTTCGAAATGTTGCAGATTCAGGACGATGGAGAGGAGTTCCTTTTCTATGGTGCTATAGTTCTTTTGATGGGCTTCAACTTGTAGCTGTGTAGCTGACAGGAAGAACCTCTTCGCCACGTTGTTGCATTAGGACGCCCCCGATGCCGGTGCCACTTGCGTCGACATTGATGATGAAGGGCTTCGTAATATCTGGAGAGGCGAGAATGGGATCAGAACATAGCAGAGATTTAAGTTGTTCAAAGGCAACGGTCTGTTGATGGTCCAATGACACCGTTGCTTGGGGCTGGTCAGATTATTCAATGGTGTCGCTTCCGTACTAAACATGTTCACAAACCTATGATAGTAAGATGCAAGGCCAAGTAAGCGCAGGAGCTGCTTCCTGGTTGTAGGTTGTGGGTAATGCTGAATGGCTTGAGTGTGAATGGTTAAAGGAGCGATGCTGCCACCCCCTATCACATGACCGGTAAGGCCAGCTGTCAGGAGCTTGGAGAACAGTCGTTGCAGCTGGAGCAGATGTTCGCTGCAGGTGTTAGTTGCCACAACGATGTCATCCAAGTAGGTGTAGGTGTGATCTAGGGCCGTAGATGACGCGATTGACACTGGAAGGTGGCCGGGGCATTACACAGTCCAAAAGGAAGGCGTTCATATCTGTACAGGCCAAAAGGAGTGGTGAAGGCAGATATTTCCTTAGCTCGCTCTGTCAGGCTGATTTGGTAATAGCCCTTTAACAAATCAATTTGGGACAAATAATTAGCATTACCTACTGCGTCAAGGATATCATCTATGCGAGGTAAAGGGTAAGTATCCTTGACGGTCACAAGGTTCAGTTTCCTATAGTCGGTACATAGTCGTACTTTACCGTGCGGTTTCGGCACCAAGATGCAGGGTGAGGCCCAAGGGGACTCACAAGGGGTGGCCAGCCCATGATCCAGAAGGTATTGTACTTCAGCACGCATAACTTCCTTTTTGTACGGGCTGATACGGTAGAAGGGTTGACGAATCGGCCGGGTATCAGGAAGCAGCTGAATGTCGTGCTGAACCACATTACACTCCTGGGGATCATCGCTGAACAACTTCTGATGTTCTTGAAGAACTTTGATGAGAGGAGCACTATTACAGTCCTGTAAATATTTAGGAAGATCAGTAAGGATTTCCGAGTTGGAAGGCACTGACTCAGAGTTAGTGCTTTCAGGAGGAGAAGCAGGGAAGGTCTCACTGTGGAGGTATGGATCTTTAAAAGTGGAGAGAGATATTAGCACAGTGGGGGAATACCTTTATACTCCTTCAAAAGATTGACGTGGCACAACTGGGTCCTCCGCCGCCTATCTGGAGTCTCAAGAACGTAGTTGTGGTTGTTTCTGCACTCCTTGATGCGGTAAGGTCCTGAAAACTTATTTTGCAATGGAGAACCTGGGATCGGAAAATATGCCAACACGAAGTCTCCTGTTTTAAATTTCCTGATTTTGCTGCGTTTGTCAAAATGAGTCTTCATCCTATCTTGAGCTTTCAATAAATTATCATTAGCAAATTTACGTACTCTCTCTAGAATGTGCTTTAAGTTTTGAAGAAACTGAGGCACATACTGAGTCACTGAAGGTGGCATTACGTAGAGTCTTTAAAAGCTTTAAGAGGAGTACGGCACTTACGTCCGTAGAGCATCTCATAAGGAGACACTCCTAGAGACTCATTTGGGAGACTTCTGAAAATGCACATGATGATGTCAAGTTGTTTATCCCAGTCTTTCATGGTTTCATTGCAAAATTTCTTAAGGAGTGATTTTATCGTTTGGTGACTACGTTCAAGAGAACCCTGTGAAGCAGGATGATAGGGGCTGGACAATACCTGAGTGATGTTGAATTCTTCCAGTGTCTTCTTGAAGAGATCACTGGTGAAGTTGGTGCCACAGTCACTTTGAATCTCCCGAGGAAATCCATATTGGGTAAAGATCTTCAATAGTTGTTTCACCACCGTAGCAGCCGTAATGTTCTTTACAGGAACTGCTATGGGGAATCTGGTGGTTGGACACTGGTTAGTATATATGCGTTGCCAGAACTGGTCCGGGGTAAAGGACCAACACAGTCTATGATGAGTCTGTGAAAAGGTTCCGAAGGCACCGGGATAGAAATCAAAGGAGCCTTGGGAATCGGGATGTTAGGTTTTCCTGCCATCTGACATGTATGACACTGTTGTATTAAAAACCATAGTGAGAAAGTGCTCCATGGGCCAGGTGTAGAATATCAGGCCGAAAGCTGGTGGGAACTACTAGTTGGTCGACATTAGCCCAATCGTCATCCTCCGTTAGTTTACTGGGTCGGTACCTCCGGTAGAGCAATTGGTTCTCTATGAAGAACCCAGGAATACTGTCAGATTGAGTCTCGGCCTGGAAGAATAATGGTGTTAATGAAGGATCCTCCCTCTGTAACTTACGGAACTCCAACATAGTAAGATTCTGATGGTCTTGAGGGACAGCTGATGCAGTAGAGTCAGCTGGTTGCGGGCGTGCAGCTTGCACACGGGCTGTCACCAAAACCGGAGGAGAGACTTCATCACTTTCTTGGACCTCTGCTGGAACATACTTCAAGATGGGGTTTTCCACTACAGAGTCACATACCTGGGGTTTGTCCATGATGATCAAGTTGGAAGGTTGCAGAGCTTCGGCCAAGTCGTTGCCCAGGAGAAGTTGTACCATGGGAAAATGGGAATTTTTCATGGGAAAAGGCTTTTCTCGGATGGCGACTTGGACTTCACCTTGTATGGAAGGACAATCCAGGTGGACTCGGGCGAGTGGATACGGAGTGGTAGCAGTGAGGTCAGTGATAAGGACTGTCTCCCCGGTGTAGGTGATGTTAGGCACAGCCGATTTCAAAATGATAGACTGAAGAGCAGCTGTGTCCCTCAAGATCTTCACTTTAGAACATCCCTCTGAATCTGTACTGTTGGCAGAGACAGTTCCAGGGTACAGGTGTTTGCTGAAGAGAGAAAGATCATTAACAGGAACACCAACATTTATCACAGGCTTACCGGACTTAGGAGGAGTCGGTTTGGGTTTAGGAGTTTCACTATAGCCTTTGTATTGGGCTTTTCCACATTTATCTATGGTATGTCCATAGAGCTTGCAATACTTACAATATAATTGAGAGGTTGCTTGATGGGTACTCACTTTGTCATAATCAGGCCAAGATTTCTTACTGGAAGATGTGTCAGTTGTCAACCTGTGTATAAGGCTGTAGGTGTCAGCCGACTTCGCACATCTGATGTAGTTGGTTTCCTCTTTATCCGCTAAGTGAAGACGGATGGGAGTAGGAATACGTCGAAAGAATTCTTCGACTAGAATAAGGTTGACAAGGTCTGAAAATGTAGAAACATGGATGCTTCCAGCCATTTCATGAAATATCTGTTCTTAGTATTGGCAAATTCTAAATAGGTGGTGGTACTTGCCTTAAGATAATCACGGAATTTTCGTCTGTAGCTTTCGGTGGAGAGAAGGTAGGCGTCTAAAACTGCTTGCTTTAGGGTCTGGTAGTCATTCTCAGACGCTAAGGTAGCGAGAGTAATCGCAGCTCTACCTGTGAGATGCACTCTGAGAAGTGTAGACCATTGATCTTCAGGCCAGCTAAGTTTTTTTAGCTAGGGCCTCAAAAGTAGTAAAAAACACATCTATCTCTGTCTCAACGAATGGTGGCATTAACTTACTTGCCTGGGAGACATTGAAGCTTACTGGAAGACTGGCTGTAGCTTGTTGGCGCTGAGTGTGGTGTGTAGTTTCCAAGTCGAGTTCTCGTCGACGGTATTCTAACACTATCAGCTTGCTTCTTATCGTGCTCACGTTGCATCTCCAGGTGACGTTTGCTTGCTTCAAGCTGTTCCCTCTCACGCTCACGTTATAGGGCAGCCTCGCGTTCCAGTTCTTCCCAAATGTAAACTGTGTCAACAAAATTATTCCCACACCCTCCGTCACTATGTGATGGAGTGCGAAAACATACGTGAATTTAGAGACAATTCTATAACCAATGTTCCAGCGATGTGTAAATATTTCATTCAAAATGATCTGCTACCAGAAATTCTAGCCAAATATCCCCAGTTTGCTAACTGTAGGTAGTAACTAAGTGATTGTAACCTATCCACCGCTGCCCACTGGATGGGGGGCGGTGTGCAGGACAAACATATAAATTGTGACACTAGCTCTCACATATGTCAGTTGCTTAATTTAGAACCTGTACTTGAGGTCGATCTCGAACCCATTGTTGATGTGATGACTTATATTGAATTTTGTAACTAGCTCATCAAGATTGTAACTTGCTTAGCTAAATGAATTGTGGGGTTCAGTCCTGAGCCCATTATGTGCCTCTGTAACCCTTTCCACTACCGCCCACGGGATGGGTATGGGGTGCATAATAAATGAACTAAACTAAACTTTCTTCCTGGCAGCCTCGTGTTCCTTTAGGGCAGCCTCGCGTTCTTGTTCTTTCTTTAGGGCAGCCTCGCGTTCTTGTTCTTTCTTTAGGGCAGCCTCGCGTTCTTGTTCTTTCTTTAGGGCAGCCTCGCGTTCTTGTTCTTTCTTTAGGGCAGCCTCGCGTTCTTGTTCTTTCTTTAGGGCAGCCTCGCATTCCTGTTCTTCTTCTTCCTGGCAGCCTCGCGTCTTTTAGGGCAGCCTCTCGTTCTTGTTCTTCTTTCTTTAGGGCAGCCTCTCGTTCTTGTTCTTCTTTCTTTAGGGCAGCCTCTCGTTCTTGTTCTTCTTTCTTTAGGGCAGCCTCTCGTTCTTTTATCTTGAGAGCTTCTTTCTGTTGTTGTAGAGCTTCTTTTTGTTGTTCACGATAGTTCGAGCTTTAACTTCATAGCTGCCAGAGCATGCCGATCTGCAATAGAATAGTTGTCGTGAGAATCAGAGTCTATAATTCCTTCATCTAAGAGGTGGTCCAGGATAATGTTGTGCAAGTCACTTTTGTTGGCTCCATGGGGAACATCTAGTTGGTACTCATGTGCTAGAGCTTGTAATTCTGTCCTCTTGGCACAAATTAAGTTCCCTACTTCACTTGCTGGATCACTACGAAATGCTGGGAGACGAAACATTTTGAGATAGCAAATAAATGTACAGCGAATATACCTGTGATATTATAAGTGTCAGTAACAGGATGACGTGGCAACTGGTGACTATCCTGTGGAAATTCAATCGTTAATGTAAAAACAATTAACGTTAATATTAGATGTTATGTAATTATTTAATCAAAATCGCAGGAAATCTTGTACCCAGCACTCAATATACGAGAATAAGGGAGTACCAGCCAGAGCTGGTACTCCCTTCCTTTATATAATATATATATATATATATATATATATATATATATATATATATATATATATATATATATATATATATATATACATATATATATATATATATGTATATATATATATCGAATCGGTATCGAGAATCTAGAGAAATATATCATGATTTCCGATTCTTTAACATTTAATACCAAATTATTTACAGTGTAATTTGATTTGAACAAAATGTTAAAATTCGTATTGTATTGTAAATAGTTTAAATTCAAAGCTAATTTTTATTCAGCAGAATGTGTTTACAAACAACATATGAACAGTTTACAATTATAGGGGCAGTAGTTCCACCCTCGTGAAGCCACTGTTATACAAAGTGTTTCAAGTAAACCTAACAATAGTTTAGAAGAAAAAATTACTTAAAGGTGTGAAGGATGGAGTAAACGATTAATACAAAAACAGAATTAATGGCATGTGACGGGCTCACCATAGCCCGTGCTACTTGGAACTTTTTGTTCCAGGTAGCGAATCTTAAACAACAACAAAAATGAAATGAAATTATCAGGGCAAAGCAGCAAGCCATTACGACTATATAGCATTGAGAAGGGGTCAGGATAAGAAATTGGGATGGGACGGGGGGGGGGAAGGAATGGTGCCCAACCACTTGTGGACGGTCGGGGATTGAACCCCGACCTGCATGAAGCGAGACCGTCGCTCTACCATCCACCCCTAGTGGTTAAAAAAGCTAACAAATTTGAGAAAGTTCAAGGAAAAATATCAAATGAAAACAATAAAAAAGTTGAAACATAATGAGAGCCATAGACTATTATAGTAAGGAGTCTAGGTCTAGCAACTGAACAATAATTATTAAAATTAACATCAATAAAATAATGGAAATACAAGGTGTAATTTAGAAAAGCTTCTGAAACATAACAGTGAGTTAAATATTATACATTGTTGTTGTTTTAAATTCAGGTACTCGAAACAAAAAATTGCAAGTAGCACGGGCTATGGTGATCCCGTAGTGGACTTACCTGGCACAGGAGCGGGGCTATGGTGATCCCGTAGTGGACTTACCTGGCACAGGAGCGGGGCTATGGTGATCCCGTAGTGGACTTACCTGGCACAGGAGCAGGGCTGTGGTGATCCCGTAGTGGACTTACCCGGCACAGGAGCGGGGCTATAACTGTAGAATACATAAAGTTTAATGGGGGCCAATTTAAAAATAAATTCAGAAAGAACATGAAAGACATGAGTAAGCAAATATATGAATGAGATGCAATAATTTATTGACAACAAAGAACGGACAAAATTATTATTAATTAAAATGCAAGATATTTGTAACACAAAATATTAGGAGGGGAAATTTGAGTGAGTGAAGTTACATTATATTAAAGAAAATATTTCATAGTCACTCCTTTGAACTGGCTGGAAGACTTACAGCTTTTAAACACATCTGGGAGGTCATTCCACAGTTTGGGTCCCTTGATTTGCATAGTAGTTCTTTTGTGGTGGAGGCTCACTCTAGGAATATCAAAGATATATTTGGTCCTCGTGAGACGACCATCAGTTCTATTACAGCCTACTAGGAAGCGCTTAAGGTCAGGCTTGGCCTTGCAGTTGAGAGTTATATAGATATATAGAAAGTTTGACCGTGTATGCAGACGTATGATATTTAACATGATATATTTAACATCAAAGATTGTATGATATTTAACATGATATATTTAACATCAAAGCTTGTATGATATTTAACATGATATATTTAACATCAAAGATTGTGTGATATTTAACATCAAAGATTGTGTGATATTTAACATCAAAGATTTCAGTGAGGAAGCAGAATGGTGTCTGGGACTGGAATTTGTGTTTATTCTAACTTCTGATTTTTGTTGAGTAATTAGCGGTCGGAGGTAATCAAGAATGGTAGAAGCTCAAGCACTACAACTTACCACATCTCACCATAGGTGAGATAGTGGGCAAATGAGTGAACAATACAGAGTTACTAGGGCAGGGCGAGGAACATAGCATCTCACTTTCGAGTGAATGCCTTCTGATTTAGAAACTTTTTTAATGATATTTTGTATATGGCAATATAAATTTAGTTTGTTGTCAATGTGAACACGAAGGAACTAACGATATTCTCTGCTCATAATGTGGGTATTGTTAATTCTTAGGTTAATTTGTTTGTTAAGTTAATTTGTATATAACATGTACATCTGTGATGGGTAATGAATGTTTTCCGTGTTTCATATTTTCTTGTGTTCTATTGACAAGGATTACTTTGTGAGTGAAAGGAATTAGCTATGTTTTAATTGCGCTAGTATTGCAATAGTAACTTCATCTGAAATAGGACTAGTAGGATAGACTAGACTCTACCCAGTAGACTAGTCTACCTAGGCTGGTAGACTAGACTCTACCCAGAGTCTGCTAGTGCAGGCTGGTAGACTAAACTCTACCCAGAGTCTGCTAGTGCAGGCTGGTAGACTACACTCTACCCAGTCTACTAGTGCAGGCTGGTTGACTACACTCTACCCAGAGTCTGCTAGTGCAGGCTGGTAGACTACACTCTACCCAGAGTCTACTAGTACAGGCTGGTAGACTACACTCTACCCAGAGTCTGCTAGTACAGGCTGGTTGACTACACTCTACCCAGAGTCTACTAGTACAGGCTGGTAGACTACACTCTACCCAGAGTCTACTAGTGCAGGCTGGTAGACTACACTCTACCCAGAGTCTACTAGTGCAGGCTGGTAGACTACACTCTACCCAGAGTCTACTAGCGCAGGCTGGTAGACTACACTCTACCCAGTCTACTAGTGCAGGCTGGTTGACTACACTCTACCCAGAGTCTACTAGTGCAGGCTGGTAGACTACACTCTACCCAGAGTCTACTAGTGCAGGCTGGTAGACTACACTACCCAGTCTACTAGTGCAGGCTGGTAGACTACACTCTACCCAGAGTCTACCAGTCTACTAGTGCAGGCTGGTAGACTACACTCTACCCAGAGTCTACTAGTGCAGGCTGGTAGACTACACTCTACACAGAGTCTACTAGTGCAGGCTGGTAGACTACACTCTACCCAGAGTCTACTAGTGCAGGCTGGTAGACTACACTCTACACAGAGTCTACTAGTGCAGGCTGGTAGACTACACTCTACCCAGAGTCTACTAGTGCAGACTGGTAGACTACACTCTACCCAGAGTCTACTAGTGCAGACTGGTAGACTACACTCTACCCAGAGTCTGCCAGTACAGGCTGGTAGACTACACTCTACCCAGAGTCTGCCAGTACAGGCTGGTAGACTACACTCTACCCAGAGTCTGCCAGTACAGGCTGGTAGACTACACTCTACCCAGAGTCTGCCAGTACAGGCTGGTAGACTACACTCTACCCAGAGTCTGCCAGTACAGGCTGGTAGACTACACTCTACCCAGAGTCTGCCAGTACAGGCTGGTAGACTACACTCTACCCAGAGTCTGCCAGTACAGGCTGGTTGGTCAGCCTCGCATTTCATGTTCTCTCCTAATTCGACCATGTATGCCGAAGCATCCTGTGAGAGGGGGGGGATATTATATGAACTTATTACTAGTATTTTATATTTACTTTGTAATCTTTCATATAGAATAGGGCAACACTACATTTCTTTATATACCTGTACTTGTTAAAGAAAAAAAAAGGTATATCCGCAAATATAGTGGAATATTTTCACTTTTCAAGAGTTCTTCCGGAAGATAAAGCTGGATTTATAATGTTTTCTAATCTTAAATAAATCTCTTACATTTGTAATACATTTACCAAGTTCATAATTAATAAATCATTCACATTTCCCAACTAAAATACGAAAAATTGTCAGAAAAATAAATATCTAACTATATTTTTAAAAGAATCAGAATCGATAATAGTATAGGAATCGGTTCTTTTTAGTGGCATCGGTGCCGGTTATAAATTTTTGAATCACCTCATCACTACTTTAAATCTTAACGCATATTGAGCAATTTTTACGGCTAAAGTGCAAAATATTGAAGTTTCCGTAAAGTTTGTCATTTTCTATGAACATCTCACCCACTCTAAGAAAACCAGAAATGGCAGACAATTATATTCCTCCACTGGCAACCAGCTAGCTTTCACAAAATATAGTTGATGTATGTATATCACTTATAATTAATATATATATATATATATATATATATATATATATATATATATATATATATATATATATATATATATATATTTTTTTTTTTTTTTTTTTTAAAGTTTGTGAGGGTACCACCTCAGGTGCCAATGTGGGGACCCATAGCCTCGGAGAAGAAAATAAAACGTATTCAGAGGAGACCTTGTGGTTTCTCACTGAACACTAATATTTTCTTCTCCTACCACCCCATTCTTTGTATGTACACATATATATTTGCTTTATTGAACTTTGT
>WNGS01149709.1:18507-58507 GCA_020271785.1 Procambarus virginalis
TTTTTGTCCGGAGAGTTCATTAGACAGCGTCACTCGTCTGTGAGTGAACATGTCTTTAAGAGCGGCGTCTTAACAATGCTAAGGGCCTCATGCCGCCATCTTATTGCAGGAGAGGTCTCTTCGCTGTGTGGATAATTACTCCACCTTCCGATGGAAAGCCTGAGAGTCAGTTCCCTTTTCGATTTATATTTATGGTATAATTAATTGTGCGTAGCTGACAGTAATCCGTGTGCTTTAGCGGAAGGGCGGGGCCCGTCATCTGGGAATGGGGCCCCATGCAGTGCCATCATCTGGGGAGGGGTCCAAGTGCCCATTCATCTGGGATGGGAGTGCCATCCTCGGTAGGGACCAGCAGTGCCCATCATCTGGGGAGGGGCCAAGTCCCATCCTACGTAGGGAGCCCCAGTGCCCATCATCTGGGTAGGGGGACCCATGCAGTGCCCATCATCTGGGTAGTTCCCAGACTTGTTCCCAGACTTTCCAGTCTTAAGTGAACAGATTGTCAAAGAATGTAATTAACATTTACCGACCCTGGCGGTATTTTCAGGGTGTAAAGTGAGGGATTCTTTTAATTAGCGGATTTTACAAAGGAATTTTCTTCAAGTTAAATAATGTACACATGCTTCTGTTTACGACCACACCGCACACACCAGAACATGAAGAAACGACCACGTTTCGGTCCGTCCTGGAGTATTATCGAGGCTGTGGTCTTGATAACGGTCATCGTTTCAATGATAACAGTCGTCGTTTCAATGATAACAGTCGTCGTTTCATGATAACAGTCGTCGTTTTCTTCACTCTTCTGGTGTGTGGTTTAGTGATCATATGTTCAGCCAGGTTATTGTGACTCGTCGTCTGCACATATTTCTAAATGTGGCACTGTGGGTCCCTGGAGTAGTGGTGGAGGCGGAGACCGTGTCTTGTATCATAGCTTCTGTAACTCCACTCTTCAGCTGTATCCAACACGGATCTGCTATTACAGATTCCTCTATCGACCGCCATAGTGAGATAGCGGGCTGTAACTACAATCTATCAGCGTACAGATTCACTGACTTTTCTATTTTTTTTTTTCATTGCGTTTTGACGATGTTGTTGCTAGAGTGTTGGGGATGAAGTGTTCAATATGCTCTCCTTCAACGCTCTCAAGAGCCAGTAAATATGCTCAATCATCTCCACACATTCCACCTTGAGGGGGAATCTTCTGGAACGTGCTTACCCTTCCCTGATTAGTTAGGATTTTTACAACTCTCGCTTTCAGCGATTATCTCTGTTTAGTCTGGCTTTTAGTGCAGTTTCTGAGTCAATGCAAATTAGTACTTCTCATGTGGTTATTTATATTTACCGTGATGCCATATCGGTCAGTGAGCTTTGCTTGCGCTGAGGAGGTATGCTTCTCAGTGAAAGTCCGTGAATTTTCTCCTTTTTTTTCGTCCAACCACTCGGGCTGGATGGTAGAGCGACGGTCTCGCTTCATGCAGGTCGGCGTTCAATCCCCGACCGTCCAAGTGGTTGGATACCATTCATTTCCCTCTTCCCATCCCCAATCCTTATCCTGACCCCTTCCCAGTGCTATATAGTCGTAATGACTTGGTGCTTCCCTTTGATGATTCCATTCCATTCTCCTTTTTTCGTTTTAAAATGCATTATTAGAAGGAGTTTGCGAGTAGAGAGGGTCCTGCCTGTAGTATTACAACACTGCTCACAGGTTCTCAGCATGTGATATTAGACCTGCTGAAGAGTTCTGCAAATGCCACTACCAGTTTGACTTCAAGAAAGGTCGCACCACTCAGACGCACAGAGCAAGATTTACAAAATCGTAAATTTATACAATGAACTTTCGTATGCTACATGATGTGACCGGCTTGGATACTTCATTGGTAACTTTCATCTATTTATAAAGCCAGAGATCACCCTGTCTACTTGCAAAGCAAGAAAATAAAGACTGCGAAAGACAGAGACTACGTATAAACTCCCCCTCCAACTGCTGGAATCGAACCCATGACTTTACAAGATGTGAACTGAATGAGCTGACCACTGTACAAGACAGTAATAAAGTTGACAACACTTAAAACTCTTTGCCTGGTTATACCCTTCTGCGAGCAACTCTAGGATAAGGCAAGATAAGTCCCACTTACTAAGCTTTGCGGTTCTCTTAAGGTTCATATAGGTTCATATGACGGTTCAGAGGTTCATATATTTAGGTCACATTATAATAACTAGTGACGGAAGGGAAGATAATGACATAAATCGGCTCAGATAAACTTCATGCATCAGTCTATTCAATACATCAATTCCCATAATACAGCCTAAGTGGGGGGAAAAAATCTCATCTATTAATACCGCCTAACAGCGCAGTGGTCGAGTTATTGATTACCGTCTCTGAAGATGGTCAGTGTTGGTCGCAGAGGCGCACTTCAGGGCTCCTGGGGATAGTAATTACCGACCACGTAAGATGTCTTGTGTGCCATAAACGCAATGTAGCGTGTAGCGTCGGCCAGTTGGTCCCCTGGTGGTTCAGTGGTGTTAGTTGTGTGGCCCGTTGTGTTCCCAGGTGTGTACGGGGTGTGGTGTAAGCTGGTGTGAGCAGCATGTAGAGAGCTTCTCCGGGAACAGCTTGGAGGAGCAGTGTGCAGGTAACCTCTCAGGGAACAGCTTGGAGGAGCTGGGTACCACTACATTTTTTCGGACTATTAAGTGAATAGTACAAAGTTCTACTATGTAATTGCTTAGAACGTCAATGTACTATGGCACACAGTTACAAAAAATAATATCTAAACAGGAGAATGAGTTGGGCAACCGCCCCCCCCCTCTCCACCACCAAACACACACCCCCACCACCAAACCCTCCTAACACTCCTCCACCACCATCAGACACCCACCCCCACCACCAGACCCCACCCCACCACCACCAGACACCCACCCCCACCACCACCAGATACCCACCCCACCACCACCAGACACCCACCCCCACCACCACCAGACACCCACCACCACCAGACACCCACCCCCACCACCACCAGACACCCCCCCCACCACCACCAGACACCCACCCCCACCACCACCAGACACCCACCCCCACCACCACCAGATACCCACCCCCACCACCACCAGACACCACCCCCCACCACCACCAGACACCCACCACCACCAGACACCCACCCCCACCACCACCAGACACCCACCCCCACCACCACCAGACACCCACCCCCACCACCACCAGATACCCACCCCACCACCACTCCACCACCAAACACCCACTCCCACTCACAACACCCTCCCGCCCGGCGCTACAACAAGCAGAGGCTTGAGCCAACTCCCGTAAAAATCGGTGATAACACACAAGCCGACCTCTGAGTTTCGCCTGTATTGCCTACGAACGCAAACAGTAAGGTAATTATGAGGAGAGTACAAACATTACAGTGAGCACAAACACTATGTTGACAGTTTTGACTACTGAAGATGAATGATGAGTGGCGCTGCCCAATAAACTCGCCCCTCGGGGCAAAATTAAAAAAAAAAAAATGTCCAAGAGCACTTAACTGATCGTAGACTATTGCAAACTGGTTATAAAGATCATTTTATTCAGGCCAATATATAGATAACACTCATATATAACACAGAACAAGTTATAAATTATATACTATCGAAAATGTGATAATGTTCCCCAATCTGGCGTACTTGCACTGCGTACTGTGTATTACTCAACACTCCCTGCCTCACTTATGGGCATCGAGGTGTGGGATTCAGCCACCACACGCTACCTCATTGCCCAAAATGCTATCATAATCATAACAAATTATGTTTTCAGACAACATCTTGAGGTTATCTTGAGATGATTTCGGGCTTTAGCGTCCCCGCGGCCCGGTCCTCGACCAGGCCTCATTTTTGTTACACATCCCCAGGAAGCAGCCCGTAGCAGTTGTCTAACTCCCAGGTACCTATTTACTCATAGGTGAACAGGTGCATCAGGGTGAAAGAAACTCTGCCCATTTGTTTCCGCCCCCGCCGGGGATCGAACACGGAACCTTAGGACTACGAATCCGGAACGCTGTCCACTCAGCCGCCAGGCCCCCTTTGCCACAACACTTTTCACATCCCATAAATGCTGAACTTGCACACCTATCCCGACAAACAAATGACGAAAGTACGACGTTGCAACAACGTCCGAACAGCTTATAACACCTTTTAACTAGTAACAAGTATCTAGCAAGTTGAAACAACTTTCCAACACGTCATAAAAACTTTATAACAAGATGCAACAGCTTTGTAACAATTTGTAATAGCGTAGCAATAGGGACCGTCAAGTTGTGTGTTTGCAGGGTATAATCTTAGGACCTTTATATCAGAACAACAGTATATTTTAATGTACTCTTCTTTTTCAAGGAAATCCCTCTGTTTTGTACGTGAGCCCGCGGAGCGCACGAGGCTACCTGCAGCCCGCGTGTTGGGCTAGCGCTAAGTCCTATGACTATATATTATCAACAAAATATTTATAATTGGCTATTGTCAAGGCATTTATCCTGTTCATTTATTATGTTCATTTATTATGAACATATTTGTTCATTTATTATGAACATATTTGTTCATTTATCGTGTTGTCTGATAGGGCAAACACAATTTTATAGAGACCGTGGATTACGACGCATGAATATATTGTACACGTATAAGTGAGTCAGCGTCTCTCTCTCTCTCTCTGAGCAAGTCTCAAACTGAAGCATCGGCTGCAGTTTCTTAGGAATTGATAGTGAAAAATGTTATTAAAATCTATGCTACCAAACATACTTAGCGAGATGATCATCTTGAAAAGCACATAGAAATCTCCAAAATTAAAGTTTCAGGGACCTTCTAAATAACAAATGATGATATAATATTGAGCGGATCTTACCAACTGTAAACACCGCTTATACATCTATTGTCGCCACAAATTTAGAAATATGTGCAGTAATCCAGGAGGAAAGCCTAGTCGTAAACTATAGATTTGAATATAAAATAGCGATTGGACAATACATGTACATGGTAACTTTGTGATATATTGATCTGATACAATCTTGAATCAAAATACTGCTCTTGGTTATGGCCTTAGTTTTAGCTCATCCAAGAAATTTCAATGTTGATTTTTTTTAATTATAAAAAAATATTAATGATTTTCAAATAGAGGGCAATTTTTAAAATGCATGTAAAGGTCTGGTATGAGGCTAGAATACATTACAGAGCTATCAGCACTTGATTTTTTTTTTACACATCATTCTGACCAAAATATGTGGAAAGAGTGGGGGGGGGGGTCAAGAAATTGACGATAAATACATCAATAATGTTCAAGAAATGTCTAGAAATATTTCATTCAAAAAATATTTACTTACAAAAACTTAGCTGAGTATCCCCTGTACTTTATGAATATATTTGTTATCTGTAAGCAGAAAGTTGTTCTTGCAAATTGGATTAGAGACACTCTTAAAGCTTCATGTGGACCAAGCATTAGAGTGGAGTTAATGAGGGTTTTTAATGTTTCATATTGACATAAAATGTCAGAAAATTAAGAATACAATAATTATACTAATTTCTGATTACATTGTGTGTGTGTGGATAGGCAGGCAGGAGGGTCACTCAGTGGACAAAGTACTGAAGGTCTTGCCAGGCAGGATCAAGTATAACATTCATGGGTTTACGGCTCATGCCGTAAACCCATGAATGTTTACTGAGAATGTTTTGATGTAAAAAAATTTGTTTACTGAGAATTATATAAACTATATATAAAAGTAGTATTTTTCCTTGTAAATTGATGTAAATATGATCTTTATATTGTATATTATCTAATTGGTATAATAGTTTACAATAGTTTATATTTCTATTGTATATATTGTATATTATCTAATAGGTATAATAGTTTACAATAGTTTATATTTCTATTATATATTATCTAATAAAGAAAATAAAAAGAGGTTACAATATCCAAGAGCAACGCCAATTCAACGGAGAATTAACGTTGAAGATGTTGATTCGTCCACTGGGTAGTTCACCACAAATATAAATGTAATAACTTTAATGAACTTACACACATAAATCACAATAGCGTGATGCATCAAAGGAACAAATCCACAAGGGCCGTGACGAGAGTTCGAACTTACGTCTGAGAGGATCCCAGAGGCTCAGTGGGCATTCATAGTGGGCACCATAGTCAAGACCGCCGCTGGTTCCACGTTAAACAGGCGTTATTCTTGCATACTGTACCCACTGGTTATGTGATCCATAATAAACCATTACCAAAGAGGACAGGTCGAGTGCATTTTTAATTTTGAACGCAAGTGATAATTCACTGATTTTGTTTTATATTAAATGATTCTAGCCCATCCCATTGTCTCAACTGGCAAAACATAGAGTTTTGAAAATGGCATTTTATAAAATAAATACAAAACTTGCCGAAGTAAAATTCTTATAATAAAACAAATCATAACAGCCTAATAATGCAGTCAGGCATTTAATCAATACCAGTGACTACTTTGAACATAACAAATGGCTTCTCTAAGTTTTAAACCGATGTAGCACAACTTATTCAGATAAAAATGATAATGTAACCCTTGTTGATAAATTAAGAGAAAAAATTTATGTGATTTGAAGATGCCGAGCTGTACTGTTACTTCTCTACTCAGAAGTTCTGGTTGATGATTTACCAGGATTTTAATTTACTGGGCATTTATTTGAGCTCGAATCTGGTGAAGTTAACCTTTTTGAAGTGTTCGAGTTGTGCTGTTGGGTATGTAGCGAACATCGCACAATATCACAAATATCGCATCTGGGCACATACGGGTATCTCTTACCGTGCAGGATAGCTGCTTAAGGCTGGCTACTTCTTGCTCGATCAGTGATCAAAGTCCAATCCATCGATCATCTTTTCACATATATCATCTTTACTCTTCCTGTCGTCGTCTTGTTAGATTGGACCTTAACATACTGGCACCGGTTCACATTCCTTGAGACCTGAACTGATCAACTCTCACTTCCAGATACCCAAGTTTGCCCACTAATTCACCTGCTATGTGTAGCTAAGTTGGAACACTCTTTCATACTTTATATTTCTATATATTAATTGTTGTATAATCTTTTATCTTTAAATAATTTGAATGGTTTAAATCTTGAATAGACTTTTTCTGGACAAGTAATTTGTTTTTATTGAGGCGCTGATAACGGAGAGCATTTCGATACGATATACAGAAATTATTGAAGATTAATATCATTATACCCTTAGCTCTATTTGTATAGATGAAATTTCAAAGGGAATATATAATCTTTGAAGTGTATGTATGTATGTACATACATTCATACACACTCACACAACTAGGCAAGCTTATTATATACATAATGTTGTACCTAGTAACCAGAATGCATTTCTTGGCCTACTTTGCAAGGCCCGATTCTCTAATACGCCAAGTGGTTTTCTTTATTTTCAAAAAATTGTTTCCAATTGGTTTATTTTAAATATTATTATTGTATTATATTAAGAACATAAATTATGACTTAGTTATGTTAGTTTAGGTTAGGTTAAGACAGGTTAGGTTAGGTAGGCTAGGTTAGGTTCGGTCATATATCTACGTTAGTTTTAACTCAAATTAAACAAAAATGAACTCAAACATAACGAAACGGATAGCTTTATCATTACACAAGAAAAAAATCTATAAATATATAAATTCCAGAAAACTTGGCTTATTAGGCAAATCGGACCTTGCATAGTAGGCCGAGTACTGCGTTCTGGCTACTAGGTAGAACATTTATATATATATACACACACAAACTACAATCCATACTTTATTCACCTATAACCCATTCCATACCGCCCACAAGATGGGTATGGGGTGCATAATAAATGAACTAAACTAACCACCTGGATCACAGTAGGACTGAACCCTGGCCATCCGGACATCAACCACTAGGCTACGAAGGACTCGCAAAACAAAGGAAGGCGAGAGACAGCTATCCGTGCCCAACTCCAGGTGGATAAAATGTTTACTTCCACGATACACTGGATTGCAGACTATGCAATGGCTTGATCAACAAGAGTTGCGTAACAGCTGATTGCCTCTCGCTTTCAGAGAAAAAGTAATCTGAAAAGAAAATCTGAATATTTCCGTCTGGAGCCGAAGAGGAAGCGAGACAGACGGGCTGCTTATATGTTACAAGAACCCGTCACCTGTCCAAGCTGGGTCAGGTCACCGTCCCGTGGTGACCTCGGGTCAACTGTTGCTTGTTTGTGCGTTGTTGCTGACAAGTCTGCTCAACATATGCCAGGGTATATAACGTGTCTACTGGGGGTTATATAATGTGTCTCTGGGTATATAATGTGTCTACTGGGGTATATAAGGTGTCTACTGGGGTATATAATGTGTCTACTGGGGGTATATAATGTGTTACTGGGGTATATAACGTGTCGACTGGGGTATATAATGTGTCTACTGGGATATATATAATGTGTCTACTGGGGTATATAACGTGTTACTGGGGTATATAGTGTCTACTGGATATATAATGTGTCTACTGGGGTATATAATGTGTCTACTGGGGTATATAACGTGTCTACTGGGGTATATAACGTGTCTACTGGGGTATATAATGTGTCTACTGGGGGTATATAACGGTGGTCTACGGAACATATAACGGGTCTACGGGACATATAACGGGTCTACGGGACATATAAGAGGTCTACGGGACATATAACAGGTCTACGGGACATATAACGGGTCTACGGGACATATAAGAGGTCTACGGGACATATAACAGGTCTACGGGACATATAACGGTCTACGGGACATATAAGAGTCTACGGGACATATACAGGTCTACGGGACATATAACGGGTCTACGGGACATATAAGAGGTCTATGGGACATATAACAGGTCTACGGGACATATAAGGGTCTACGGGGACATATACAGGTCTACGGGGTATTTGTGTAACATCGGAATCCCGTACCGTGAGTTTAGCTTGGTCGACATTATAACCAAATCTTTTCCAGTTAAATTGGGCAGTTCATCACTGAAATATTCTAGTGTTAAGCAAGACCTAAGAGGTGCGTTACATGAAGCAATTATTGTGCCCGCTTTCTTCTTTGTCCTCTTCATTATGGGTGCCATTAATCATATTCCATCACACATTACAGTGATGTTAAGGAACCATGTCGGTCAAGCTAGCTTAGGCAGACGAGTCAGAATAACGTAGCTGAATATAAACAAAATTCTCTATAATAATATAAAATATAAGATATATTTACATCAATTTACAAGGGAAAATACTATATTTATATATATTTTATATAATTCTTAGTAAACCAATTTTTCATATCCACACCGAGCATGAGCCGTAAACCCCAAATGTTATACCTGAAGATATAATGACCAATAACACGTTAGAAAATGAAGATACGACGACGTTTCGGTCCTGTCGTGGACACGACTTGATATTGTTCGGACGGACCGAAAACGTCGTCGTTTTTTCACTGTCTAATGTGTCGTTTGGGTCATCACTGACTTACTTGTTAATGAAAGGATTGTTTAACGTTTTTAACATAAGCCATAAGAAACAACACTCCCCCTTACCATAAGCCATAGGAAACAACACTCCCCCTTAACATAATGCCATAGGAAACACACTCCCTAACTAATGCCATAAGGAAACAACCCTCCCTTAACATAAGCCATAAGGAACAACACTCCCCTTAACATAATGCCATAAGGAAACAACACTCCCCTTAACATAATGCCATAAGGAAACAACACTCCCTTACATAATGCCATAAGGAAACAACACTCCCCTTAACATTATCCATAGGAAACAACACTCCCCTTAACATAATGCCATAAGGAACAACACTCCCCTTAACATAATGCCATAAGGAAACAACACTCCCCTTAACATAAGAAAAATAGGAAACATAAGGAAACATAATGACATAACGAAAAGAATGAAAGAAACACTCCCCTTTAACCTCGCCAAACTGTTGCCGATAATTAGGTATAACTACAAATCAATTAACAGTAATTTGCTAAGTGACTTCCTTTGACTTAAATTTCAATCAGCAAAATGTTACGTTAGGCTATAACATCAGTGCCGAGAGGAATGAATTACGAGGAAAACTATAGGAATCAAACCTCACGTCACTTGAAGACATAAGAGAAAACATACACTCAATTACCCCATACAAAAAAGTATTAGGTAAACCGACAGGGCAGACATGACAGACATTTTAGAATTGGTGATACACGAGGAGACACGATGGGAAAGTTAGCTCCAAAATGAGTCACAGAGGAGAAATAATTTTCTTAGCGCAGTTGTATTGTAATGGTGTAAGAAGATGTGAAAGCAAACTGCATTTACAGCTTCAAATTTAGACATGACAGATCCCAGGAGGCTTGGAAATATGTACACCAGTTGATTAAAGGTCGAGATGCGAGCACAAAGACCTGAAGCTCAACTCTTGCAAAAACAATTTGCTAAGCATAATTAAGTGAGTAGGAGTAGAATCACGCGGAACGGCTGAGGGAACCAGACGTTGAACACGCTGGGGGAAAAAAATGTGGGCAAAAGTTGATAGGTTTACCTGTTTACTTGTATTCTTTTTCGAGAGTGCTACTCTTCAAGCTTAACTGTGGACAAGGCTTCTCTGGTGATAATGTGGCTTGCAGCGGCCCACAGGCCAATAAATCCATCATAACCTGACTGATCCCACCGCTCCTGTTGTAACTTGCCCAATTACCTCTTAAACAAGTCCACTTTTTGTTGCGGCAATATTTCTTATGCAAGTGTAGGACGAGAAGGAATGTGTGGAAGCTACGAACTCTGATAACCATAGGCTAGGCTAGCGTTGTAAGGTAGGCAGTTGAGGCTATACTCACAACAGTTTCGAGCGTAGTACACTCACACTGACAAACACACACACACACACACACACACACACACACACACACACACACACACACACACACACACACACACACACACACATGCCCACACTGACACATTCTCAGCGTTATTAAACAAACCTTCGTGTAGATCCAAGCACTTAAGGATATAACAAAATTCCCTGTGACTAGGCTAGGCTAACGCAACAAAAATATTCGCACACAATAGTTTCATAAATCTCAGGCATATCGTAATGTATGTAAGACAGCCGAAACACGCACTGAGGTAAGTTGTAATGTAGATACAAGCCAAGGACTGCTTGTATACTGGTTGGAGGTAAACCAACCAATATAGTAGGCTACTCACTACCAAAGACACGATTTTAAAATGCAAAACAAAAGTTGCGAGGTTTCAGTTGAAGGGAAAAACACGCGCAGGTATGAGGGCTTGAATGTCAGCGAGTTGCGATGAATAATAAATGAAAGGCCTGAAAATGACCACGCGTGAGGAATTTTAACAGTATTGCTGACAGCGTCTGAACAGCATGTGTACTCCTTCCTCCGTCCAGCTCGGCGTGGACACCTGCCTAGAATTTTCATTACAGTTAAATACTAACACAGGAGAGAAAGGAGGCGACACGAGAGGCCACGGAGGTGATATCGAAGACCACAGAGGTGATACCGAAGGCACAGAGGTGATACCGAAGACCACGGAGGTGACACCGAAGACCACGGAGGTGACACCGAAGGCCACGGAGGTGACACCGAAGGCCACGGAGGTGACGCCGAAGGCCACAGAGGTGACACCAAACGCCACAGAGATGATACAAAGCCACAACACAGGAAGACACGGAAGTCACTGAAATTTTGCCAGCCAATTTTACAAAGGAGAGTTGACGAGACCCTGGATGTGCATTTCTCACGATGACAGCAACGCGCGTAGAGGAACGAACGTTTGAGCAGAAATACGCAATTTCTCATAAGTTATTTTAGCGGGTGGAACTGTACCGGGAGTGGCGAGCCCAGTTCAAAACACGTCATTCACCACGATTGATCTGAGCTCGAGGTTTAGCATTGAACTTTCATTTTTGTTTTTATTATTATTATTTTCTACCACAGACGTGGCCACACATTTACAATGCTAATCAGCATATATATATTTTCGTCTGTCCCCCATGGACAGGGTGAGAGATCTGTTAAACATATAGTTCAGGGATTTATTGAACAATTAACCACAGAAGGTGATTGTAGTGCTTTTAAAATGCTAATCTAACCTACTTTCATTAAAAGTTATAGTAGTTTTTTTTTAATTTTGCCCCGAGGGGCGAGTTTATTGGGCAGCGCCACTCATCATGTGAGTGGACACACCGCCATAGCAACATGTACAACACTCCCCAATAGGAAGAAAACCCGCTGGGTTATTCACCCAGTCACTTGTACCCAGACACAGCTGGGACTTGCTTAACTGTCTCAAGTGAACAGCTCCTCAAACAAGAAGATTAACATTTGTCTAGTTATAGTAGTGTTTCTGAGTGTTTCTTCGCCAGGTTTGGAGGCTGACGGCAGGATCTAACCCAGGTGAGGAAGCAGGGGTGGAACACCGACGTGATGGATACTTGATTGTTACTTGAGTTAGTATGGCTTAAGGAACTTGGCAGGCCATTTAGACCTCAGTGTAAGGAGAAAAAATTCTACGTTTAGGCCAGCTCTAGCATTAATAAGGAAACGACGGGTGTTGTATTCCCAGGAGGATCGTGACGCCTTATGTGACACCACAGCCTAGTGTTGTATTCCCAGGAAGATCGTGACACCACAGCCTAGTGTTGTATTCCCAGGAGGATCGTGACGCCACAGCCTAGTGTTGTATTCCCAGGAGGATTGTGACGCCACAGCCTAGTGTTGTATTCCCAGGAGGATCGTGATGCCACAGCCTAGTGTTGTATTCCCAGGAGGATCGTGATGCCACAGCCTAGTGTTGTATTCCCAGGAGGATCATGACGTCCTGATGATAAATAAGGCCAGGATTCAACAAGCATTTACGCATCTACTTATGAACCTGTACATCTTTTATAAATATTTGTCGGCTTTGTTTACATTTATTAAACACCTTACGAGCATCGAAACTTCCCAATCAATTCTTATTTTTGTTATAAACAGCCTCCTAGTGCTTCGCAGCTCATAAAGAAGCCAAAGATTAAGAAAGATGTAGAGGTTCGTAAGTACTTGCGTAATTTTTTGACGAATCCAAATGCTTGTTCGTAAGTAGATGATGTCCCAGGAGATCAGCATGGATATGAACTCTACGGGAAGTATCCCGGAGGCTGCTAGCATCGCCGACGAGAAACTTCTCCACTTGGCGCTCACGAAAGATTTTAATAAGACATTATTCGACTAAATCGATATCGTAGGTACGAGACTCAGTTGTGCCTTCTGATACGAATAAAATAATAACGATTTGTACAGTTTCAGAAACGACTACAGGTGACAATTCCCAACCCCAAGGCACGTCTTCACATCATTTATAAATTAGAACATAAATTTAAAATTTGCAAGTTGCGACAAACTTGAAGCCAGTTCCAGGTCGATTTCTTTAGAGATAAAGGACAAGTGCTTCCCTTGTGGCCTGGGAGCCACAGTGCCATCCACCTTCCATATGAGCCAGAAAAACAGGTGCTATATTGGCATCCATGCTCCATTTTGGTTGAGGCATATTAGGCTCTACATCCTACAGAAATGGAAGAACCATAAGAGAACTGGGGCAGTAATACCTAGGAAACTATTTAAAAGTAACCTAAGTAATGATGTATTGATGAAGAACGATAATATCATGCAGGTGAAGGAGAAGTTTGGTGGAGCAGACTATGCGAGTCTGGTCGGGAAGGATCCAGCGTTAGAACTAGGCTACACTGTTGAATTTACATATTTACAAACGAAATATGTAAATATATCTAAAAATTTACAAACATGAAACTAAACTACAGAGACGCGCTCCTGGGACTCCTTCCTACACACACAAACGTTATCATAGCAACAGGATCTATGTAGGTTTGAGACGGTGTGCAGCGGCGTGCTGAATGATCACAGCTCAGGTCACCTACCTGATAACGTCACGGAGTGAGGATATCGGCTTATCTCGGCCTGCAGATCTCAACCATCCAGGGCGACGACGGCCGGATCATCAGTGACTCCAACAGTTGTATCAACACTTTAAAACACAATCGCAACTTGGCTTTCCGAGGAATTTATATTTATTATATTTCTGTGCAAACCCTCGTTAGATCCTGCTGTTTCCTTCTTTCTCTGCGTCGTTTACAAAGTGGACAACCACTTGTAGCGTTTCTTGAGCACTTAGTTTCCCGATCCGTAAGGGCTGCGTGCTACAAACTAACCGTTCAGACAGTAGCTAAACTATCCTTTTCTTATCACGCGCAGAGGTTTAAAATCCACCGTGTCTTCAAATTAACCGTAATTAAGAGAGACAATGGATGCAAGTTAACTCCAGGGAGGTGTTTTCCCTCACACAAGTCACCTGGCTAGGAGAAGACTGTTTACTAGCAGACCAGACCGCCACGAACTCCCGCCATCTCCTGGCCTGCCAGGGTACGATGCTCAACCAATCTGGGCCTCGCTCGCACCTTACTATTTAACCCCTAAATAATAAATCGCAGCAAATGTTTTATTGGCGTTAGAGCGCGGATGTCAGAGCAATCGCCGTCTTGGCCTTCATACTTGGCATTAGGAATTTGGAAAAGTTAAATACAGAGCGTCGCACAGCCAGGCGGCTGCTTAAACATGGCGGTGAGCATACTAACTCCATCTATTGAGCGGGGAGGAAAGTACGATGCGCGCCAACTGAGCCAACCCTGCAAAGTACGCAAGTGATGCCATGTATCGCAAATAATAAAAACAAACATTTAAGATTAAATTATAAACATTAAGTTTGATATTTATTTAATTCAATAAAAAAGTAAATGGAAACAGAGCGTCTTCATGCAAGCAATAAATTGACAGGTTTTTCCACCAAAGAAGCTATCCCTATAAATAAATAAAGGATCTTACCTGACGAGCGGTCTAAAGGTGTGTTTAAACAAGCTATGATAACATGACAACATAAATAGAACAACATCAAACAGCATTCAATTCCAGAATACATTATATTAAAATTAATTAACCTCCCACGTAGCGTGAATTATGGTGATCAGCGAGACAGCAACACTGTCAAAAGATTGTTAAAAATCGATTCGTCTGTTGCGAAACGTTGCCAGATGCAAGCTGACTCGCCCGTTGGTCTGTTTGTCATCTTCATGATCTCTCAAGACGTGGCAAGAAGCATGGTCAAAGAAATGCGAGGAAGAGGAGATAACGACTTGAAGGCAAGCGAACGGCGGCGGTAGATAACGAAATTTGTTGCAGCCGCCTACGAATTCATGAACGAATTAGAAAAAGAATCAGCGCTGAATGATGTACTTGCTCCGAGGCGTTTTTGTGTGCTTATCCAGCCCAAAATAAAATATGAAACACCTTATAAAACAGAGTTTACTGGATTAATCAACTAAAACAAACTGCTGAAAAATTACAATGAAATTAAAAAGAATCAAATCAAGTCAACTGAAATTTGAATACTTTGCCTATTGTCTGTCGAGGAACTCACTAAGAACAATATAATGTTCATTACCAGCGAAGCAGGCACGTCTAATCCCAGCCTTAGGCTCCTATAGTGCCTATATCTTCTTACTCATTGAAACTAATGATCGTCCAGAGACAATAGAATTCTTCCTCTAATGCTTACTGATGAAGATTAATACGGAATACTGACTGATGGCTGAAATGCGCAGTCAGAACTAGCTGACTGATGGCTGAAATGCGCAGTCAGAACTAGCTGACTGATGGCTGAAATGCGCAGTCAGAACTAGCTGACTGATGGCTAAGATGCGCAGTCAAAACTAGTTGACTGATGGCTGAAATGCGCAGTCAAAACTAGCTGACTGATGGCTGAAATGCGCAGTCAAAACTAGTTGACTGATGGCTGAAATGCGCAGTCAAAACTAGCTGACTGATGGCTGAAATGCGCAGTCAAAACTAGTTGACTGATGGCTGAAATGCGCAGTCAAAACTAGTTGACTGATGGCTGAAATGCGCAGTCAAAACTAGTTGACTGATGGCTGAAATACGCAGTCAAAACTAGTTGACTGATGGCTGAAATGCGCAGTCAAAACTAGCTGACTGATGGCTGAGATGCGCAGTCAAAACTAGTTGACTGATGGCTGAAATGCGCAGTCAAAACTAGTTGACTGATGGCTGAGATGCGCAGTCAAAACTAGTTGACTGATGGCTGAGATGCGCAGTCAAAACTAGCTGACTGATGGCTGAGATGCGCAGTCAAAACTAGTTGACTGATGGTTGAGATGCACAGTCAAAACTAGTTGACTGATGGCTGAGATGCACAGTCAAAACTAGTTGACTGATGGCTGAGATGCGCAGTCAAAACTAGTTGACTGATGGCTGAGATGCGCAGTCAAAACTAGTTGTTGATGGCTGAATGCACAGTCAAAACTAGTTGACTGATGGTTGAGACCAAGAAAACTAGTTCACAATATGAATGAGGAATTACCAGGGAATATTTACAAATAAAAATGATCTATAAAAGTTTAGATAACTTTACCGACCAAGACTTAAGGATATGCTGCAATGCTTTAACTTTTGTTATAAATGAACACATTTTAATGAAGTATATTGTATTATTTATTGTTCCGGCATATTTTAGTCTTCCATATATCTTAAGTGTCCTGTCATATTTTAATATTAAGCGCACTTTATTATTCTGGTATATTTTAGAAATAACATATTTCGGTATTCTGACATATTTTACTATTGTAGCATATTTCAACATATGAACGTGACAAAGTAACCAGGAGTAAAAAAGTAAATTTACTTTTACTTATTTTTTTTTAAATAGGGAAGGGAGTACCACCTCTGGCTGGAAGGGGGACCCATAGCCTCGGAGGAAACCACACATAACGCATTAGAGGGAATGTTTAGGTCCCCTACAATACAGTTTCTGTGTGCTTGTCTCCTACCACCCCCTTCCTTTTGATTTTTTTTGCTTTATTATATATTTAAAGGTTACAAGATATAATTGGTTGATACAAAGAGTGCTTAAAGGTTATGGATCTCTTGAAGCTCCTCCGCTTCCGGACAGGAACCGAGGACGCAGCAGGTGTTTCCCCTCTGGATCGCCACACTGAGGCACTTAAACAAAAAACTGGCAGCTCTTGGGTCTCTGGTGACGTCAATGAGCTTGGAGCCCAATTCCTTGAGAAATCCCAAGGCACTCTTGCCCCAGGGGCCATGCGTCTCAGACGCTATGGGAACAAAGGTGTATCGACCTTCCAATCGCCTGTACTTGCCTGATTTTGCTGTTTCCCTGTGGATGGCCGCCCCACCTGCTTGATCAGCTCCGAAGTGTACATAGGTGTCAGCCAGGGTGGATACACATGTGTAGTCCCACACCAACTGTCTACCCTCCTTCCATGAGTATATGGTGATGCCATCAGGGCGAAGTGCAGGGAAATCCGGGTTTTGGTCCCCTTGGATGCGAGGTTCTCTCTCCGCTGGGCACCTAGCTGAGACGAGGCTTCTCTTGATGATGTCATTGACCTCGTTGAGTCTTGCATGCCAGCCTTTTGTGCTTCCGCAATGACACCCATGCAGTTCATTTTGGTCTGCTTCCACCCTGTTGCAAGTACACTTGTATTCAGTGTGAATTAGGGCACCAAGGCGGAGGGCCACTGCTACACGAAGGGATTCTGGATCTAGGCGCGTGCCCATTGCCGATATGGGTACTGCCAGGAGGAAGTCTCAAGCATGGGGGGCACGCACTGCTCTGAGGCGGGTTTTCTCCTTGTCTGATGTTGCGGCGCTGAGCATAGCACAAGCTATTTTTTCTACTAGTGAGTGGTCCCAGCTGGACTGCTTGTGTTTTTTTGTAAGTTCTATGATGGGTGCTGGGGCTGCAAGAGCAACCCAACGATTTGAACATTCAGTGAAAGTAGGATCGTGTTTCCTGCTGAATCACTCAGGAATTCAGGTAGGATATCTCTTACGAGATCGTGCGATGCATGGGAGGAGGAAAGGAAGGCTGGTAGAGCAATCTGAGAGGCTGTGTGTACACCAAGGCCGCCGAGTCTAACAGGGAGGGTTGCTTGCTCCTACTGAGAGTCGTCCAATGGCAGGTTCAGGACTTTCACCAGCATGGACTTCAGAAGGGTGTCATACACATTTAATTTAGGGCTGTTGTAAGATGGAGAGCACCTCATAAAATCAACTTAGGGAGAGATAGGCATCTTGTAAGGAGGAAGAGAGCATCATGGGCATCGATCTTGTCAATCCTGTCCAGCATTCTCTTTAGATTCGTGATTTTTGCATCCAGGACCTCCTGGATTGCTTGTGGGCCAATTGGGGCACCCAGGAGGGAGCAGTCACATGGCTCGACAACGAGAATGTCTGGAAGAACATTTTGTATTTGGCTAGTGATGTCTGGGTTGCGGGAGACTATTTCGCATTTGGATGCTTTGAGAATGAGGCCCAAAGCAGCTTCTTGCTCCTGGATTTTCCTTATATCCTCCAAAATGGTTTCCGGGATTCCGGCGAGAGTGCCATCATCCAGGTACCAGATGCTCAGCTCGCTTGTCAGACTATCAGTGACCTTTTTGATAGCTAAGCAGTAAAGGGGGGGGGGGGGTGGCCAAGGGATCGCCTTGTTGGACACCTTCACAGTAGTCTATTTCGTGCTTCCCAAAAAGAAGCTTAGAGTCCCCACTGTAGCACGATCGGATGAATGGGTAAAGGGGACAGAAATGGTTGTGTACAGCCCTGAGGACAGCGTCTCTTCTGACTTGATTGAAGGCATTTTTGAAGTCAAGCTTTACTAGTGCCTTCTGGTCCGGGAGATCAGCAATCTAAGCCCGTGCTGCGTGTGCTGCAGCTTCACAGGCTAAGGGAATCCCAAACCCGAGCTGATGAGGTTTCAGCAAGGTGGCTGCTTCCTGGCTGATAGATCTCACTGCAGCCTTAGCTACGAGGCGTCGGAGGGTGTTGCCAGCGGCAATGGGCCTGATTCCCCTATCCTTCTTCTCTAGAGCACAGAGTGCTGCTCCATAAAAGACAGGCCTGATGTCCTCGGAGATGCCGCCAGCCAAACACATTTTTTTATTTATTTTTTTTGTATTTTATTAAAAAAATACAATTTAGCAGTAAATTTTCACTTGAAGAAAATAGTCTACATCAATAAATGCTCATCCCTCAACAATGTTAAATGTTGTCATTAAAAGACAAGAAGCCCATGTCAACCAGGACTTTCTGTTCGCTGGTACCCATGTAAAAAAAAAATAGGAAATAGGACACCAACGGGGAAGCCCACAGTATGGACTGTCCGCCCTGGTGTCCGGAGACCAGGCCATCTACCAGAGCAAGAGGAACCATCTCCAGCACACACTGCCTCATCCATCACTGGGACACAGAGATGGATGGTGAGCTGCTGTGGGGTCTCTTAGTCCATGTAGTGAGGTGCTTCACCTCACTCTCCCTCACATAGTACGCTGCTCCAACCAAATTGTATCAATTTGTAAATGCCGACGGGCTCAACGGAGAGCAGCTCAGCGTCAGGCCACAATATAACGGTAAAATGAACTTTGGAGACTGTTTGTTAACCTCTTTCTAAACTGAATGAAACGCATGAGAAAAATGGAGAAAATTTGTAAGCATTATTTATCTCACTGTCATATACATATATGGGGGTACCACCTCTGGTGCAATTATAGGGACCCACAGCCTCAAAGAAAGGAACACAGAGCATTCAGAGAAAAACTTGCCATTTAACACTGAATACGTATGAGTGTTCGCTTCTACCATCCCCATTTTTTATGGTTACACTTTATTATGCAAGGTTATACAGTTACATATCTGATTTTATACAAAAAATGAACATTGAGAGGACACAAGAAAAAATTCGCTTCCTAGAGGCTGTAGATTTCCTCGAACTCCTCCGACGCTGGGCAGGAACCGAGGACGCAGTGAGCATTCCCCCTCTGGATCGCGACACTGAGGCGCTGGAAGAAAAAACCTGCTGCTCTAGGGTATCTTGTAGTGTCAATGAGCCTGAACCCAAGATCCTTAAGAAACCTTCCTGCACTCTCTCCCCATGGGCCTAGGGTCTCAGATCCTATTGGAATGAAGTTGTACCGATGATCTAATTGCCTGTACTTGGATGACTTGTCTCTTTCTCTGTGTGTCGCCGCAGCTCCTGCTTGGCCAACAGAGAGGTTGATGTATGTGGTTGCCAGGGTGGACACGCAAGTACATTCCTACGACAACTGTCTGCCACCCTTCCACGGACGCAGTGTGATTCCGTCTGGTCGGCCGGCAAAGCTAACAGAGTCACGGCTCAATAGGTTGTGGGGCTCTCTCTCTGCTGGGCAGAGGCACGGCTTCTTTTAATGATGTCATTGACTTCGTCGTGTCTAGTGTGCCAACCACCAGATTTTCCACAGTGCAGGCCATGCAATCCATATTCGTCAGCATCTGCCTCGCCGCAAATACACCTATGAACAGTGTAGATAGGGACAGCAAGGCGGAGAGCGACTGCAATACGGAGCTCCTGCGGATCAAGACGTTTGCCTGTTGCAGAACATAGGTGATATATATATGTATATATACATATATATATATATATATATATATATATATGTATATATATATATATATATATATATATATATATATATATATATATATATATATATATATATATATATATATATATATATATATATATTATTAAATATGACCGAAAAAGTAAGATTAATAATTCTAACACGAATTTTCTCGATCTTCCTTGTGTTTCTTTTTACTGTCGACGGTAAATGAAAAATCAATTCTCCAAAATTCATTTTTATTTCTAGTCCGACGCGACACTTGAGCGCGTTTCGTAAAACTTATTACATTTTCAAAGACTTTAGTTTACACACACACAACTTATAACTGAATGTTGTTGTTGTTTGGGTCTTTTATACCTGCATTTGGGTGAGGTGATGTAATACAATAGTAAGGTGAAAACAAACTTTCAACAAAACACAGAACACGGAACAATGGGTATAAGTTAAAGGGAAGACTTGTAACTGCAGACGGCCTATTGGCCCAAATTTCTTGATGCTTCTATACTGGTGCGGAGTCTTGAAGTGGGTAGAATATAGGTGTGCATTAATTGGCTGTTGATTGCTGGTGTTGAGCAATCAACAATCACCAGCAATCAACAGCCAATTAATGCACAACTATAATCGACCCACTTCAAGACTCCGCACCAATATTGCCTATGGAAATAATTACTATTGTTACGTAACAATAAGAAAAGTCGACAAGACAGCAGCATATGTATTGATTCCTACCCAAGAATACATGAACAAAATTAGCGACATCCTTAGTGACGACACCAAATTTCAACGAATCACGAGGAACCCTGTGGAAGACCTTAAACGGAAAGTAAACAAAAATTACTGCAATCAACGCAAAGAAAGGTAGTGTGCATTTCACTAAACTCCAAGGCGACAATGGCTTAGGATATGCCTATGGCAATGTTAAGACACACAAACCAGGTAACCCACTACGCCCAATAATCAGCCAAATACCAACCCAACCTATCACCTGGCAAAAAGGCTTAACGAACTCCTAACTCCCTACACGCCAAGCAAGTATAGTCTACAATCATCAGCAGATTTCCTAGAATTAATCAAATCTACAGCCCGTTGGAATCATTGCTTCCTGGACGTCGAATCCCTATTTACCAATGTCCCAGTCGACACAACCATAGGAATGATACTGGACAGAGTATACAGAGACGAGAGCACCCCCAACTTAGACATACCTGAGCCACACTTGAAGAGTCTTCTCGAAGCATGTACAAAGGAAGAAGCCCCTTTCATCAGTCCACAAGGAGACATGTAATTACATTAGACGGAGTAGCAATGGGCTCCCCCTTAGGAGTTTATTTGCTAATTTTTATATGGGAACCATAGAAGACAGAGTCTTCAGTAGCAGACAAAAACCAACTGTATATTGCCGTTATGTAGATGACATATTCGTATAGTAAAAAGACTCAGATGAACTAATTGATCTAAAAGCCATCTAAAGAGAGAGTCAGTACTCCGATTTACCATGAAATAGTGAAAATAACAGTCTGCCATTCTTGGATGTACTAATAACAAAAACAGGAACCTCTTTAAGCACCAACGTATATACCAAGCCCACCACATAGGATTATGCCTGAACGGTAGAAGTGAGTGCCCCTAAGATACAAAGCCAGTGTTCTCAATGCTTATATTCGTCGAGCGCTTACCCACTGCTCCGAATGGAGCAACGTGAGTAGAGAGTTTGAAAGAGTAACTCAGGTATTGGTGAACAACGGATATAGCAACGCGGAAATAAACGCTGCTATAAGAAGACACTTGGACCGATGGTATAATCCTGAACCTAGAACAGAAACCACAATACTCCCAATAAAATTATATTACAAATCAACCATGCACAGTAAACATATAAAAGAGGAAAGAATAATGAAAGAAATAATCCGTAAAGGAGTAAAAACATTACTCCTAATCAAAACATAGACCTGATCATATTCTACAAAACCAAGAAGACTTCCGAACTCCTTATCAAAAACAGCCCGAAGCCGAGGAGACACCCTCTACAGCTGTCAAGTGTGTATACATGTACACTTGCACCCACGAAGGATGTAACCTTCAATCTAAGTACATAAGTACCTACCGTCTCCGTGGTGTAGTGGTAAGACACTCGCCTGGCGTTCCGCGAGCACTATGTCATGGGTTCGTATCCTGGCCGGGAGGATTTACTGGGCGCAATTCCTTACCTGGTTGATACCTAGTTGAGGGGTTCTGGGAGTTCTTCTACTCCCCAAGCCCGGCCCGAGGCCAGGCTTGACTTGTGAGAAACCACAATACCTTAACTGTAGCCTCTGTTTAACGCAACAGTAAAATGTGTACTTGGATGAAAAACGATTCTTCGCGGCAGGGGATCGTATTCCAGGGACCTGCCCCGAAACGCTACACGTACTAGGCTGTACAAGAATGTAACAACTCTTTATATATCTCAAAAAAAAAAATAAGTTATGACGTCGACCGAGCTGACGAGGCGTTGACGCGTCATCTTCAATCCGGTGCCCCCAGGAATCACAGAGACAAGCCATGACATCACCCTAACAAGAGAAATGTTGAACAAAAATACCTGTATAATAGACAAAACCCAAGATGCAAGAAGATTACAAATTCTTGAAGCATTCACATAAGAATAGAACAACCTACCATGAACACCCAAATCACGGAGCTATTTACTCTACCCACCATGAGAGTAAGGACAAGACCAGAACATAACGATGCCAACACAGAAGACACTGTTCAACATAACAGGCCAATTACACCTGATTAATCTTTGTATGTAGATAGGAGCTGCCTCGTATGGGCCAATAGGCCTTCCGCAGTTACCTTATTCTTATGTTCTTATGTGCTTCATCCCCCATTATCCTTAAGTATCCCCATGTTTTTACCTTTATTGTCTTATTACCTGACCAAGTGCGGGTATAAATCAACCAGTTCGAAAATTTTTCACTTGAGAATGAACCATGGAGGTTCCGAAACGTTGTGCAAATTGTATAAATAAGTGTCATGCATTCTATAGTAATTCACTTTTTTCTTCACCTTGAAATTACGAAAATGAATTTTGGAGAACTCCTCTTTCAGCTAAGCCCTGATGCTAAGAAAATAGTTAGAGGGATAGAAGCCCTAAATCAGAAGATAGTAAATACAGAATATGCGGTCATATTTAATGAGACATGTTTAAAAGAAAACCTGATGCCAGTATACACCAATATATTAGAACTAATAACTATATATAACTATAACAAAGAATGAGGTGATTTGATAAAATACCATGCCCAAGATTACCATTAGAGTGCGGCGGGGGGATTGGGAATTAGCCTCAGCTACCGTCCTCTTTTGTCTGAGATATATGATCTGGCAGTATGGGTTCGATTCACTTCGGGGTGGATTTTCAGTCGCATATAGTCCTGGGGACCATTGAGGCTTGTTCGCAGATAACTATATATATATATATATATATATATATATATATATATATATATATATTATTATATATATATATATATATATACATATATATATATATATATATAGATTACATTATATATATATATATATATATATGTAATTGACGATCACGAAACACTGATCATTTGTATGCGGAAATGCACAAATAAATTGGAAAGGAAGATGAACGTTTCGGCTGTTCAGAGCCGTTGTCAACACCAGACTGACTAGGAGAAAACAAAGGGAGGGTACAAGTCAACAGCTGAATATGACCACATATCCCCAGGTAAAGAATTACCCAGAAGCAGGTATAGATTTAGCTTAGAATAATAGGATTAAGCGGTCAGAGAATAAGGATGAAAGATTAAAGCCTCAATAAACATACAATATATATGAATATAATATTGAAATGAGACATAGTAAACACTTCAGAGTTTTTTCTTAAACTGTTGTGCAATATTGTAACTGAAAAATGGATCAAGTTTGTACATACCAGTACTAACATTGATAAGATTTGGACGCTGATTAAGGCAGACTCGATCAAAATCTGTTCCACGAAATCACCGCAATTAGTAATGCTTTTCGGTCCATCCCACTAAAAAGTGTGTGATCACACAAACTCGTGTGTAGATACAATGCACTAGACGTTTGGGCAGTTCTAATACTATAAGCATGTTGGGACAACCGCAATTGTAAGGACTTTCCTGTTCGTCCAAGGTACACAGAATCACAATCATTGCAGGGAATCGAATACACACAACCTGCTATATCAGGATAATTTTTAATTAAATTGGACTTGATCGTACTATTAGTGAACACTATATTGATAGTAAGATTCTTAAAAACCGGGGAAAGTTTTTCAAGTCCAATCGCATAAGGTACCACTAATGAGTTTCTAATTTCTAGTTTCGTTTTTGGGACATGATTATATAACGTACGCTCAGCTTGTCCGAACGAGCAATCCAAAAACATCATAGGGTATTGTAAAGTCTTCCCAATTTCATATATTTTAGCAATCTCTTCATCAAAAAACTCTGGGCTGCAAACCCTCAAAGCTCGAAGAAACATTCCTGAAAACACTGCCTGTTTAACTTTACTATGATGATTCGAATAATAATGAACATACGACCCCGCAATTTTCAATTTCTTTCTTTATTATGCACCCCATACCCATCCCGTGGGCGGTGGTGTAAGGGTTACAGAGGCACATAATCGGTTCAGGAACTGAACCCTCTAGTTCGTTTAGCTAAGCAAATAACAATGTTTGACGCTAGTTACAAAATTATCAATGTTGTATACACATGTACACACCCTCATACATACATG
This sequence comes from Procambarus virginalis, assembly GCA_020271785.1. Lineage (NCBI taxonomy): Eukaryota > Metazoa > Arthropoda > Malacostraca > Decapoda > Cambaridae > Procambarus > Procambarus virginalis. The sequence continues at coordinate 43,893 of WNGS01149709.1, forward strand.
TACATATATATATATACGTATACACATATACATACACATACATATCTAATCACCCACACAAATACACACGACCCCACGTTGGTAGGTTTTCTATACACATTAAATTTGAATTTTCTATTGGCTCTATGAATCATAATGTCCAAAAACGGAAGAGTACCATTCTCCTCATTCTCACATGTGAATTTTATTAAAGGTACCAAATAATTAAGTTCATTAAGAAAAACATTTTTGTCTTGGTCACTCGGCCATAAGCACAAAATATCATCAACATATCTAAACCAAATTACATTACCAGGGATTATCCCGGATAAGATTTTTGTTTCAAACAACTCCATATACAAATTGCTCAAAACTGGGGAAAGGGGATTGCCCATCGCCTTTCCAAACGTTAGTTTGAAAAATTGTCCATTAAAACTAAAATAATTGTCTTTTATACACAATTTGATAAGTTCCAACACTTTATTGGTCTGCAAGCTCAAATTATATTTGGGCAGTTCCTCACGTAGGAATTCTAACAAATCATCAACAGGTACTTTAGTGAATAAAGCAGTCACGTCAAAACTTACTAGTTTAAAATCAAAATTTAAATTCAGTGTGGATAGCTTATAAACTAAGTCTAAGTGAGTTGGAAATAGTACCAACTATAGGGGACAAAACTTTGACCAACCACTTAGAGACTTTATAAGCCGCCGAACCAACTGAACTAATAATTGGTCTTGCCGGATTATCTCGTTTATGGGTTTTAATAAGACCATACATGTAAGGTAGAGAGGGAGATCGACTTGTTAGCCAAGAAATCAGCTCTTTATCGCCTTTGCACACAGTTTTGAGAGTTTTGTTAAAATGTGCAATCACTTTTGCAGTAGGATCTCTGTTTATCAATAAATAAGTATCCACATCTTCCAAGAGTAACTCCATTTTCCAGACATAGTCATCCTTATTCATAATAACTACTGCATTTGACTTATCAGCCTTGGTAATATGTAATGAGTTATCATTTTTGAGATTTTTGAACGCATGAATAAATCGGAACAATTATTTCGGACAATTAGGACACAGAATTGTTAAGTAAAACACCATACATCATACCCTTGCACACATTAATATCTACAACTGAGACATCACTATTCTTTTCGAGATTGCTGAAACCTTTGGCAATATCTACATAATAAACTGTTCCGTTAGACGTGGCATTAAAGCTCAGGCCATATCCTAATGCAGTAATCGTGTTGTTATCAAGTTGTCTATCCGAGAAGTTGATAACAAAATTCCGGTTGGAGTGTTTACTCCAGTTACTTTGTTGAATAAGTCTCTTCAATTTGAAATCCAGTTTTGTACTCACCTTTCTGCAGGCAGACCTCAAACTAGTATAACAGTAAGATGTTATATATCTTATGAATATATATATGAAGATGAATGGAACCGGTGTTTGATGGATTACTGGTATACTAGTTTGAGGTCTGCCTACAATTGCACCAGAAGTGGTACCCCCTGATATATATATATATATATATATATAATATATATATAGATATATATATATATATATATATATATATATATATATATATATATATATATATATATATTATATATATATATATATATATATATATATATATATATATATATATATATATATATATACCCTCCGAATTGCTGTGGCCCTCCGCCTTGCTGCCCCAATCCACACCAGATATAGGTGTATTTGCGGCGAGGTGGTGGCTGACAGGTACGGCCACCATGGCCTACTCTGCCAAAGTACAGGAGGATGGCACTCGAGGCACAGTGAAGTTAACGACATCATCAAGAGGAGCCTCACCACAGCTGGATGCCCAGCTGAGAGAGAGCCTCGTTACCTAACGCCCCGTAACTCTGATGCTCTTATTGGTCGCCCGGATGGTATCACAGTGAACCCCTGGAAGAATGGCAAGCAGTTGGTATGGGACTACACGTGCGTATCAACCCTGGCTAACACCTACATTAAACTCAGTGTTGCACAACCAGGTGGCGCTGCCACCCACAGGGAAGCAGCCAAATCCCGTATGTATAGAGAACTGGATCACCACTACAATTTTGTCCCCATTGCTTCTGAGACACTCGGCGCCTGGGGTAAAAGTGCTACCAGTTTTTTAAGGAACTGGGTTCTAGGCTCATTGAAACAACAAGGGACCCTAGAGCTGCCAGCTTTCTTTTCCAGCGCCTCAGCGTGGCGATACAGAGGGGAAATGCGCACTGCATTCAGGGTTCCTGCCCGCCATCTGAGGAGCTGGAGGAACTCGACAACTTATGATAACCATCTTTGTAACCTATATGTAACTCCTTTTTTGTAACAAAGTTCAAATAAAGCAAATATATATGTGTACATACAAAAGAATGGGGGTGGTAGGAGAAGAAAATATTAGTGTTCAGTGAGAAACCACAAGGTCTCCTCTGAATACGTTTTATTTTCTTCTCCGAGGCTATGGGTCCCCACATTGGCACCTGAGGTGGTACCCTCACAAACTTTAAAAAAAAAAAAAAAAAAAAATATATATATATATATATATATATATATATATATATATATATATATATATATATATATATATATATATATATATATATATATTAATTATAAGTGATATACATACATCAACTATATTTTGTGAAAGCTAGCTGGTTGCCAGTGGAGGAATATAATTGTCTGCCATTTCTGGTTTTCTTAGAGTGGGTGAGATGTTCATAGAAAATGACAAACTTTACGGAAACTTCAATATTTTGCACTTAGCCGTAAAAATTGCTCAATATGCGTTAAGATTTAAAGTAGTGATGAGGTGATTCAAAAATTTATAACCGGCACCGATGCCACTAAAAAGAACCGATTCCTATACTATTATCGATTCTGATTCTTTTAAAAAATATAGTTAGATATTTATTTTTCTGACAATTTTTCGTATTTTAGTTGGGAAATGTGAATGATTTATTAATTATGAACTTGGTAAATGTATTACAAATGTAAGAGATTTATTTAAGATTAGAAAACATTATAAATCCAGCTTTATCTTCCGGAAGAACTCTTGAAAAGTGAAAATATTCCACTATATTTGCGGATATACCTTTTTTTTTCTTTAACAAGTACAGGTATATAAAGAAATGTAGTGTTGCCCTATTCTATATGAAAGATTACAAAGTAAATATAAAATACTAGTAATAAGTTCATATAATATCCCCCCCCTCTCACAGGATGCTTCGGCATACATGGTCGAATTAGGAGAGAACATGAAATGCGAGGCTGACCAACCAGCCTGTACTGGCAGACTCTGGGTAGAGTGTAGTCTACCAGCCTGTACTAGTAGACTCTGGGTAGAGTGTAGTCTACCAGCCTGCACTAGTAGACTCTGGGTAGAGTGTAGTCTACCAGCCTGCACTAGTAGACTCTGGGTAGAGTGTAGTCTACCAGCCTGCACTAGTAGACTCTGGGTAGAGTGTAGTCTACCAGCCTGCACTAGTAGACTCTGGGTAGAGTGTAGTCTACCAGCCTGCACTAGTAGACTCTGGGTAGAGTGTAGTCTACCAGCCTGCACTAGTAGACTGGTAGACTCTGGGTAGAGTGTAGTCTACCAGCCTGCACTAGTAGACTGGGTAGTGTAGTCTACCAGCCTGCACTAGTAGACTCTGGGTAGAGTGTAGTCTACCAGCCTGCACTAGTAGACTGGTAGACTCTGGGTAGAGTGTAGTCTACCAGCCTGCACTAGTAGACTGGGTAGTGTAGTCTACCAGCCTGCACTAGTAGACTCTGGGTAGTGTAGTCTACCAGCCTGCACTAGTAGACTCTGGGTAGAGTGTAGTCTACCAGCCTGCACTAGTAGACTGGGTAGAGTGTAGTCTACCAGCCTGCACTAGTAGACTCTGGGTAGAGTGTAGTCTACCAGCCTGCACTAGTAGACTCTGGGTAGAGTGTAGTCTACCAGCCTGCACTAGTAGACTCTGGGTAGAGTGTAGTCTACCAGCCTGCACTAGTAGACTCTGGGTAGAGTGTAGTCTACCAGCCTGTACTAGTAGACTCTGGGTAGAGTGTAGTCAACCAGCCTGTACTAGCAGACTCTGGGTAGAGTGTAGTCTACCAGCCTGTACTAGTAGACTCTGGGTAGAGTGTAGTCTACCAGCCTGCACTAGCAGACTCTGGGTAGAGTGTAGTCAACCAGCCTGCACTAGTAGACTGGGTAGAGTGTAGTCTACCAGCCTGCACTAGCAGACTCTGGGTAGAGTTTAGTCTACCAGCCTGCACTAGCAGACTCTGGGTAGAGTCTAGTCTACCAGCCTAGGTAGACTAGTCTACTGGGTAGAGTCTAGTCTATCCTACTAGTCCTATTTCAGATGAAGTTACTATTGCAATACTAGCGCAATTAAAACATAGCTAATTCCTTTCACTCACAAAGTAATCCTTGTCAATAGAACACAAGAAAATATGAAACACGGAAAACATTCATTACCCATCACAGATGTACATGTTATATACAAATTAACTTAACAAACAAATTAACCTAAGAATTAACAATACCCACATTATGAGCAGAGAATATCGTTAGTTCCTTCGTGTTCACATTGACAACAAACTAAATTTATATTGCCATATACAAAATATCATTAAAAAAGTTTCTAAATCAGAAGGCATTCACTCGAAAGTGAGATGCTATGTTCCTCGCCCTGCCCTAGTAACTCTGTATTGTTCACTCATTTGCCCACTATCTCACCTATGGTGAGATGTGGCAAGTTGTAGTGCTCAAACCATTCTTGATTACCTCCGACCGCTAATTACTCAACAAAAATCAGAAGTTAGAATAAACACAAATTCCAGTCCCAGACACCATTCTGCTTCCTCACTGAAATCTTTGATGTTAAATATCATACGTCTGCATACACGGTCAAACTTTCTATATATCTATATAACTCTCAACTGCAAGACCAAGCCTGACCTTAAGCGCTTCCTAGTAGGCTGTAATAGAACTGATGGTCGTCTCACGAGGACCAAATATATCTTTGATATTCCTAGAGTGAGCCTCCACCACAAAAGAACTACTATGCAAATCAAGGGACCCAAACTGTGGAATGACCTCCCAGATGTGTTTAAAAGCTGTAAGTCTTCCAGCCAGTTTAAAGGAGTGACTATGAAATATTTTCTTTAATATAATGTAACTTCACTCACTCAATTTCCCCTCCTAATATTTTGTGTTACAAATATCTTGCATTTTAATTAATAATAATTTTGTCCGTTCTTTGTTGTCAATAAATTATTGCATCTCATTCATATATTTGCTTACTCATGTCTTTCATGTTCTTTCTGAATTTATTTTTAGTACTGGCCCCCATTAAACTTTATGTATACTACAGTTATAGCCCCGCTCCTGTGCCGGGTAAGTCCACTACGGGCTCACCACAGCCCCGCTCCTGTGCCGGGTAAGTCCACTACGGGCTCACCACAGCCCCGCTCCTGTACCGGGTAAGTCCACTACGGGTCACCACAGCCCCGCTCCTGTGCCAGGTAAGTCCACTACGGGCTCACCACAGCCCCGCTCCTGTGCCGGGTAAGTCCACTACGGGCTCACCACAGCCCCGCTCCTGTGCCGGGTAAGTCCACTACGGGCTCACCACAGCCCCGCTCCTGTGCCGGGTAAGTCCACTACAGGCTCACCACAGCCCCGCTCCTGTGCCGGGTAAGTCCACTACGGGCTCACCACAGCCCCGCTCCTGTGCCGGGTAAGTCCACTACGGGCTCACCACAGCCCCGCTCCTGTGCCGGGTAAGTCCACTACGGGCTCACCACAGCCCCGCTCCTGTGCCAGGTAAGTCCACTACGGGCTCACCACAGCCCCGCTCCTGTGCCGGGTAAGTCCACTACCGGCTCACCACAGCCCCGCTCCTGTGCCAGGTAAGTCCACTACAGGCTCACCACAGCCCCGCTCCTGTGCCGGGTAAGTCCACTACGGGCTCACCACAGCCCCGCTCCTGTGCCAGGTAAGTCCACTACGGGCTCACCACAGCCCCGCTCCTGTGCCAGGTAAGTCCACTACCGGCTCACCACAGCCCCGCTCCTGTGCCAGGTAAGTCCACTACCGGCTCACCACAGCCCCGCTCCTGTGCCAGGTAAGTCCACTACGGGCTCATCACAGCCCCGCTCCTGTGCCGGGTAAGTCCACTACAGGCTCACCACAGCCCCGCTCCTGTGCCGGGTAAGTCCACTACGGGCTCACCACAGCCCCGCTCCTGTGCCGGGTAAGTCCACTACCGGCTCACCACAGCCCCGCTCCTGTGCCGGGTAAGTCCACTACGGGCTCACCACAGCCCCGCTCCTGTGCCAGGTAAGTCCACTACGGGCTCACCACAGCCCCGCTCCTGTGCCGGGTAAGTCCACTACGGGCTCACCACAGCCCCGCTCCTGTGCCAGGTAAGTCCACTACGGGCTCACCACAGCCCCGCTCCTGTGCCGGGTAAGTCCACTACGGGCTCACCACAGCCCCGCTCCTGTGCCAGGTAAGTCCACTACGGGCTCACCACAGCCCCGCTCCTGTGCCGGGTAAGTCCACTACGGGCTCAACACAGCCCCGCTCCTGTGCCGAGTAAGTCCACTACGGGCTCACCACAGCCCCGCTCCTGTGCCGGGTAAGTCCACTACGGGCTCACCACAGCCCCGCTCCTGTGCCGGGTAAGTCCACTACGGGCTCACCACAGCCCCGCTCCTGTGCCGGGTAAGTCCACTACGGGCTCACCACAGTCCCGCTCCTGTGCCGGGTAAGTCCACTACGGGCTCACCACAGCCCCGCTCCTGTGCCGGGTAAGTCCACTACGGGCTCACCACAGCCCCGCTCCTGTGCCGGGTAAGTCCACTACGGGCTCACCACAGCCCCGCTCCTGTGCCGGGTAAGTCCACTACGGGCTCACCACAGCCCCGCTCCTGTGCCGGGTAAGTCCACTACAGGCTCACCACAGCCCCGCTCCTGTGCCGGGTAAGTCCACTACAGGCTCACCACAGCCCCGCTCCTGTGCCAGGTAAGTCCACTACGGGGTCACCACAGCCCCGCTCCTGTGCCAGGTAAGTCCACTACGGGGTCACCACAGCCCCGCTACTGTGCCGGGTAAGTCCACTACGGGCTCACCACAGCCCCGCTCCTGTGCCAGGTAAGTCCACTACGGGGTCACCACAGCCCCGCTCTGTGTGCGGGTAAGTCCACTACCGGCTCACCACAGCCCCGCTACTGTGCCGGGTAAGTCCACTACGGGCTCACCACAGCCCCGCTCCTGTGCCGGGTAAGTCCACTACGGGCTCACCGCAGCCCCGCTCCTGTGCCGGGTAAGTCCACTACGGGGTCACCACAGCCTCGCTCCTGTGCCGGGTAAGTCCACTACGGGTTCACCACAGCCCAGCTCCTGTGTCAGGTAAGTTGACTACGGGCTCATCACAGCCCCGCTCCTGTGCCAGGTAAGTCCACTACGGGCTCACCACAGCCCCGCTCCCGTGCCAGGTAAGTCCACTACGGGCTCACCACAGCCCCGCTCCTGTGCCGGGTAAGTCCACTACAGGCTCACCATAGCCCCGCTCCTGTGCCAGGTAAGTCCACTACGGGCTCACCACAGCCCCGCTCCTGTGCCGGGTAAGTCCACTACGGGCTCACCACAGCCCCGCTCCTGTGCCGGGTAAGTCCACTACAGGCTCACCATAGCCCCGCTCCTGTGCCAGGTAAGTCCACTACGGGCTCACCACTGCCCCTCTCCTGTGCCAGGTAAGTCCACTACGGGCTCACCACAGCCCCGCTCCTGTACCGGGTAAGTCCACTACGGGTTCACCACAGCCCCGCTTCTGTGCCAGGTAAGTCCACTACGGGTTCACCATAGCCCCGCTCCAGTGCCAGGTAAGTCCACTACGGGCTCACCACAGCCCCGCTCCTGTGCCAGGTAAGTCCACTACGGGTTCACCACAGCCCCGCTCCTGTGCCAGGTAAGTCCACTACGGGCTCACCGCAGCCCCGCTCCTGTGCCGTTTAAGTCCACTACGGGATCACCATAGCCTCGCTCCTGTGCCGTTTAAGTCCACTACGGGCTCACCACAGCCCCGCTCCTGTGCCGTTTAAGTCCACTATGGGATCACCATAGCCCGTGCTACTTGCAATTTTTTGTTTCGAGTACCTGAATCTAAAACAACAACAATGTATACTATTTTACTCAATGTTATGTTTCAGAAGCTTTTCTAAATTANAATTAACGGAAACTCGACTTGACGGGAATTCGTGCTTGAGAACCAGACTCACTTACTCTCGCCTTCGTCTTGGAATGTGAGCAACTGGACCCATCTATCAGCCATCTCTCACCTTGACAATAATCAAGTAATTCACTGTCTATTAGGCTGTGATGGTCTCCACCTTCTCCCCGCCCCCACTCCCACCGAGAAGAAACTGTACTTCAACATGGCGACACTGTAGAGCTTGATACCTTGATACCTGTTGATGGGGTTCTGGGAGTTCTTCTACTGCCCAAGCCGGCCGAGGCCAGGCTTGACTTGAGCTACAGGAACCTCTCCCACCACCCTCCCACCGTGAAGAATCTGCCCCTCCACCACCAAGAGGAACTCGCCCACACGCGGAACAGGGCACCGTTGTGTAGGTAAGGGGAGAAGAGCCTTCACCTGCCTGTACTATGGCCCGCGTGGAGAGGCACTTGGCACTAGAGGCAGCGCTGAGGGTCGTTCCTTCATCCTGTGTAGAGTTGTCTGCCCTGTGAGCGAGGTGGGGGGGGGGGTCTGTGTGTGTCTGTCCTCCCTCCTTCCTCTCTGTCCTCTTTACTGTCCCATCTCTGCTTCATTTCTGTTTTTCCGTGTCACTAATTCCCAACGGTAAAAAAGCCTAGCAAACTGGAGAAAATTTCTTGTGAATTTGATGAGATGGAAGTTAAGATCAATGTCAATTTCCAGTGCAGGACTCTCCCAAAGGTTGTATAATATATTATATATATATATATATATATATATATATATATATATATATATATATATATACATATACATATATATGTCTGAATATGACAGTATATTCTGTATTAATTATTTTCTGGTTTAGGGCTAAATAGGGTACAAAACACATACAAAGATTAATCCGCAGTAGTGGGCGTCGTTGGTCGAGCAGAACGTGACGAGAACGAGAACATGCCAACATAGAAGACACTGCTCGACCAACGACACCCACTACTACTGATTAATCTTTGTATGTGTTTTATACCCTATTTAGCCTTATTCTACTCTTTTCTTCTTTATGCCTTACTCTTTACCTTTATGTTTACCCATTTAGTACCCATTGTTTACACCTGACCCCATTGTTCGATCCATTTGTATTCACCTGACCCACTATTAGTATAAATATAATGTCCTGTACTGTAACATCACTTGAGAATGAACCATGCAGGTTCGAAACATTGTGCAATTTTATAATAAGAGTAATACATTCTACAGTTATTTACTTCTTTTTCTTCACCTCGGAAACAAACAAGACTTTTGGAGAACTCTTCTTCCAACTAAACCCCTGATGCAAGACCACTAGTTAGAGGGATAGAAGCCCTAAACCAGAAAATAGTAAATATAGAATATGCTGTCATATTGAATGAGACATGTATAAAAGAAAACCTGCTGTCAGTATGCACCAATATATATATATATATATATATATATATATATATATATATATATATATATATATATATATATATATATATATGTCGTACCTAGTAGCCAGAACGCACTTCTCGGCCTACTATGCAAGGCCCGATTTGCCTAATAAGCCAAGTTTTCATGAATTAATATATTTTCTCTAATTTTTTTCTTATGAAATGGTAATGCTACCTATTTCATAATGTATGAGGTTAATTTTTTTTATTGGAGTTAAAATTAACCTACTTATATGACCGAACCTAACCAACCCTACCTAACCTAACCTAACCTATCTTTATAGGTTAGGTTAGGTTAGGTAGCCGAAAAGTTAGGTTAGGTTAGATTAGGTAGGTTAGGTAGTCGAAAAACAATTAATTCATGAAAACTTGGCTTATTAGGCAAATCGGGCCTTGCATAGTAGGCTGAGAAGTGCGTTCTGGCTACTAGATACGACATATACATTTATATATATATACAATACATATACATATATATATATATATATATATATATATATATATATATATATATATGGTGAAATATGGCTGTATAAGCTTTATATGCTTCCATTTTCTTATTCACAGGATTAAGAAGAGCAACCAAGTTACCGAAATACACAGTAAAGAAACTAGTGGTTATTGAAGGGTATATTTTCTACAAGGTTTCGTTCCACTCTGGAACATCTTCAGGTAAGGAGTGAATACACACGGTCCAAAATTGATCTTAAATACACTTAAGGAAAAGGTGAAGTCATGTGGGGTAAGATGACGAACGGTTGAAGGAATATTGGGGTAATCAACCATAAGGTAAGAAATAGGTGAATAATGGGGATGGATGCCCATCACACACTGGGTAAGGCGGTGTGTGGGGAGAACTGGGTAGTGATGTCGACGTTATCCCGTGTTGTATAGTGAGGTCTGGGTCTGAGTGTAGTGTATAGTGAGGTCTGGGTCTGAGTGTAGTGTATTGTGAGGTCTGGGTCTGAGCGTAGGCAGGGTAGTGTATGGTGAAGTCTGGGTCTGAGTGTAGGCAGGGTAGTGTATGGTGAGGTCTGGGTCTGAGTGTAGGCAAGGTAGTGTATGGTGAGGTCTGGGTCTGAGTGTAGGCAAGGTAGTGTATGGTGAGGTCTGGGTCTGAGTGTAGGCAGGGTAGTGTATGGTGAGGTCTGGGTCTGAGTGTAGGCAAGGTAGTGTATGGTGAGGTCTGGGTCTGAGTGTAGGCAAGGTAGTGTATGGTGAGGTCTGGGTCTGAGTGTAGGCAAGGTAGTGTATGGTGAGGTCTGGGTCTGAGTGTAGGCAGGGTAGTGTATGGTGAGGTCTGGGTCTGAGTGTAGGCAAGGTAGTGTATGGTGAGGTCTGGGTCTGAGTGTAGGCAGGGAAGTGTATGGTGAGGTCTGGGTCTGAGTGTAGGCAAGGTGGTGTATGGTGAGGTCTGGGTCTGAGTGTAGGCAGGGAAGTGTATGGTGAGGTCTGGGTCTGAGTGTAGGCAAGGTAGTGTATGGTGAGGTCTGGGTCTGAGTGTAGGCAAGGTAGTGTATGGTGAGGTCTGGGTCTGAGCGTAGGCAGGGTAGTGTATGGTGAGGTCTGGGTCTGAGCGTAGGCAGGGTAGTATATGGTGAGGTCTGGGTCTGAGTGTAGGCAAGGTAGTGTATGGTGAGGTCCGGGTCTGAGTGTAGGCAGGGTAGTGTATGGTGAGGTCTGGGTCTGAGTGTAGGCAAGGTGGTGTATGGTGAGGTCTGGGTCTGAGTGTAGGCAAGGTGGTGTATGGTGAGGTCTGGGTCTGAGTGTAGGCAGGGAAGTGTATGGTGAGGTCTGGGTCTGAGTGTAGGCAAGGTAGTGTATGGTGAGGTCTGGGTCTGAGTGTAGGCAGGGTAGTGTATGGTGAGGTCTGGGTCTGAGTGTAGGCAAGGTAGTGTATGGTGAGGTCTGGGTCTGAGCGTAGGCAGGGTAGTGTATGGTGAGGTCTGGGTCTGAGCGTAGGCAGGGTAGTGTATGGTGAGGTCTGGGTCTGAGCGTAGGCAGGATAGTGTATGGTGAGGTCTGGGTCTGAGTGTAGGCAAGGTAGTGTATGGTGAGGTCTGGGTCTGAGCGTAGGCAAGGTAGTGTATGGTGAGGTCTGGGTCTGAGCGTAGGCAAGGTAGTGTATGGTGAGGTCTGGGTCTGAGCGTAGTGTATGGTGAGGTCTGGGTCTGAGTGTAGGCAGGGTAGTGAAGTGTTACCCTGTATATATAGGGTGGGTCTTTTGTTCTGTCTAGAGTATTGCTTCCAGGATTTGTAGTCTTCTGTGGTCAGTGGTGGATGCCAGAAGTGTGGTATTCAGCCCCCGGGAGCTACCGAGGCACACATGACAAGTGCGGGTACAGTGAGTACAGCGGCCCCCAGGGAGCTACGAGGCACACATGACAAGTGCGGGTACAGTGAGTACAGCAGCCCCAGGGAGCTACCGGGGCACACATGACAAGTGCGGGTACAGTGAGTACAGCGGCCCCAGGAAGCTACCGAGGCACACATGACAAGTGCGGGTACAGTGAGTACAGCGGCCCCAGGGAGCTACCGAGGCACACATGACAGGTGCGGGTACAGTGAGTACAGCAGCCCCAGGAAGCTACCGAGGCACACATGACAAGTGCGGGTACAGTGAGTACAGCGGCCCCCAGGGAGCTACGAGGCACACATGACAAGTGCGGGTACAGTGAGTACAGCGGCCCCCAGGGAGCTACCGAGGCACACATGACAAGTGCGGGTACAGTGAGTACAGCGGCCCCCAGGGAGCTACCGAGGCACACATGACAAGTGCGGGTACAGTGAGTACAGCGGCCCCAGGAAGCTACCGAGGCACACATGACAAGTGCGGGTACAGTGAGTACAGCGGCCCCCAGGGAGCTACCGAGGCACACATGACAAGTGCGGGTTACAGTGAGTACAGCAGCCCCAGGGAGCTACCAGGCAAACATGACAAGTGCGGGTACAGTGAGTACAGCGGCCCCCAGGGAGCTACCGAGGCACACATGACAAGTGCGGGTACAGTGAGTACAGCGGCCCCCAGGGAGCTACCGAGGCACGCATGACAAGTGCGGGTACAGTGAGTACAGCAGCCCCCAGGGAGCTACCGGGGCACACATGACAAGTGCGGGTACAGTGAGTACAGCGGCCCCCAGGGAGCTACCGAGGCACACATGACAAGTGCGGGTTACAGTGAGTACAGCGGCCCCCAGGGAGCTACGAGGCACACATGACAGGTGCGGGTACAGTGAGTACAGCAGCCCCAGGGAGCTACCGAGGCACACATGACAGATGCGGGTACAGTGAGTACAGCGGCCCAGGGAGCTAACGAGGCACACATGACAGGTGCGGGTACAGTGAGTACAGCGGCCCCAGGGAGCTACCGAGGCACACATGACAGGTGCGGGTACAGTGAGCTACCGAGGCACACATGACAAGTGCGGGTACAGTGAGTACAGCAGCCCCAGGGAGCTACCGAGGCACACATGACAAGTGCGGGTACAGTGAGTACAGCGGCCCCAGGGAGCTACCGAGGCACGCATGACAAGTGGGGTACAGTGAGTACAGCAGCCCCAGGGAGCTACCGAGGCACGCATGACAAGTACGGGTACAGTGAGTACAGCGGACCCCAGGGAGCTACCGAGGCACGCATGACAAGTGCGGGTACAGTGAGTACAGCGGCCCCAGGGAGCTACCGAGGCACGCATGACAAGTGCGGGTACAGTGAGTACAGCAGCCCCAGGGAGCTACCGAGGCACGCATGACAAGTGCGGGTACAGTGAGTACAGCGGCCCCCAGGGAGCTACCGAGGCACGCATGACAAGTGCGGGTACAGTGAGTACAGCCAGCCCCAGGGAGCTACCGAGGCACGCATGACAAGTACGGGTACAGTGAGTACAGCGGACCCCAGGGAGCTACCGAGGCACACATGACAAGTGCGGGTACAGTGAGTACAGCGGACCCCAGGGAGCTACGAGGCACACATGACAGGTACGCACAATAATTGCAATATTAATAAACCACACCGACATTAAACTCTTGCACGTTGATCGGGTAAGTGTTTACACTTTATCAATATGTTGCTATCGACACCAGACCCCATTGTTCTCCAAGTGGAATGTAAGAGAGACTCATCGGTTGTGTTCCACAACACACCCTGTGCTCCACAANCATATATTATATTAATGCTGACACTATGCTACATATACCTACATATTAATATATATATAGTCAGACCAAATGGTGGGCAAAGCCCAGGCAGGGGGGGGGATATATATGGAGGAGCACTAAGGGAGGAAAACACTCCCCACAAGGGCAAGTTGCCTTTAAGGACAAAATCTCACACACACCACAGTAGAAGTATTAATAAAGTTCATTGAGTGAACTAGCAGTCAGGTGGCTTTTACCTGTTGCTGGAGGCAGGCGGCACAGAGTGCTGTGGTGGTGCTCACCTAACACTACCTACCGGCTCACTATGAGGAAAGTGAGGTCTGTAGCTCCCTATGTCGGGTGCCGGGAGCCGGTCGGCCGAGCGGACAGCACGCTGGACTTAAGATCCTGTGTCCTGGGTTCGATCCCAGGCGCCGGGAGAAACAATGGGCAGAGTTTCTTTCACCATATGCCCTTTTACCTAGCAGTAAAATAGGTACCTGGGTGTTAGTCAGCTGTCACGGGCTGCTTCCTGGGAGTGGAGGCCTGGTCGAGGACCGGGCCGCGGGGACACTAAAAAGCCCCGAAATCATCTCAAGATAACCTCAAGATGTCCTACCTACGATCCCTGTTACTTCTGAAGTTACAACCTTGCCTTAAAACTGAGGATGAAGGCGGCTTCAAGAGCTTCAGTGCTTTTCTCTTGTACACGGTACGAGTATTTCCATACATTCCTTCGATTTTCGGCTTTAGCTTCCACCTGTGTACTCTGGTCCTGCTTTCCAGCCCAG
>WNGS01149709.1:63507-68256 GCA_020271785.1 Procambarus virginalis
ATCCTCGACCGTCCAAGTAGTTGGGCACCATTCCTTCCCGCCGTCCCATCCCAAATCCTTATCCTGACCCCTTCCCAGTGCTATATAGTCGTAATGGCTTGGCGCTTTCCCCTGATAATTCTCTTTCCTCCTTCACTTAAACTCATTCTGTGTAAAGTGGATCACCTGGTACTTGTGAGACTAATCTCAGTAAGCTGTAAGTAATACTGTCCTCTCCTGGAGCAGTTGATTTACCCTTCTCTAATGCATTATTTAATTCCTTATTCAATTACATCATTAAGACCTAACAAGTCAATAGCTGTACGGGCAAGATTGATGGTTACTTGTCAGTCGGAGCCTGTCATTAAGTTTGGTCTGTATGTTAATTGGCAGTGAAAACGTCATGTTAATGCTTAATGATACAGTGTTTGCTTGTTCTAGTGAGCTGTGGTGTAATGGTGTGGTTATTCTAATGGGCTGTTGTGTTCACCTAGGTGTGCTTGTGGGGGTTGAACTCTGCTCTTTCGGCCCGCCTTTCAACTGTCAATGAATTCTTACTATTTTTTCACACACACACACACACACACCCCAGGAAGCAGCCCGTAACAGCTGTCTAACTCCCAGGTGCCTATTTACTGCTAGGTAACAGGTGCACCAAAGTGAAAGAAACTCTGCCCATTTTGTTTCTGCCTCCACCGGGATCGAACCCGGAACCTCAGGACTACGAATCCGAAGCGCTGTCCGCTCAGCTGTCAGGCCTCTTCACTGTCAGGTATCAACTAGGTCTCTGGAGAAGGCCAGTACATTCCTAACTGTGTGAGTTTAAAATACAATTAATAAAACAATTAATAAAGTGGTTATGCAAACCATGTGGAATATTAATTTTCCGTTTCTGATGTCTATTAGGTACATCACACTGTACCTCATAGGAAGCGGGAATTGCACAGTGATTACTAACCAAGTGATTTACCAACGAGTATTCCATATTATCTTGCACAAGGTTTCTACCCTTTACGCAATCAAGTCTGCCTCCCAATAGATGAGTTTGAGTGTCCATATTATACAAAGTTAATTTGCTGTCAAATATGCATTTGCTTCTATTACTGTCGTTTGTAGTTTCCCAACGTAATATATCTAGCATTAAACTCTCCAATATATATTGTCACATCTGGCAGCAGTGTTACACCGAGTTTCTGGCTTCTGCCATATTTAAGGAATGATAAGTGGCCTGCTGCAGTGTGTATATGGAAGTGATGATACTGTACAAAACTATGCGGCAAATCAATTCAAATGTAAGTAGGCTTATGTGGCGTTTACTCTTTGTATAGGGCACATATACCCTCTGATCTTTGGTGGGAGTTTGTTTATCATGTTAGATGTCTAGGGTTCCTGTATAGCAATTATATGTTATTGCTGGTAACATGCGGAATTAAATCATTCAGTGTGCTGTTGATGCCACGAATGTTCCAATTGAGAAACCTAATTTCCCAGGTGTCAGCAGCAGCCATCGCGCGAGGCTAGTTCCTCCGTGGGACGCTGTATTGCAAGTACCACTTATACACACATGTTAATAAGTGGCTGCGTAAGTACATGGAACATGGATCGCTGAATGGCTGTGCCCCACTACGGAAGATTTCTCTGGAGTATTTCCAGGACAGCCTGCACCCCCCCCCCCCCCAGCCAGTTCTCTGCTTCCCGCCCAAACCCGCCGGCGCCACCCATGCCTTAGGCTACGAGACACCGCCCGGCCACTCTCTCAACTTGTTCAATAAATCACTGAACTGAATGTTTAACAGATCTTTAACCCTATCCATGGAGGACAAAAGAAAATATATCTATGTTGGTTAGCATGGTAAATGTGTGGCCACGTCTGTGATAGAAAATAAAAACAAAAAACTCTCCTAATTTTCAATTCCTTAATTTCTACAATTATTGCGTTTGCCACTTCGTTTGGAACAACCCATTCTCCTTAACTGACAGTACTTACACTATTAGGTCAAAGGTACATAAATGAACTGTTGGACCCCAAAACGTTCATGTTTTTTAATATTCAACTAACCCAAATGACATAAAAAAAACTGGAAACCTAGAGAGCCTAACCTCAGCTGTCCAAACAATCCTAGGCCTAAAATAGAACACTAATGTACTATGCTAGGAATGTTAAAGTTTGATTTTGGCTTACTTTTCCCGTGCTCGCTATGAAGCTAATAGTACAAAACGAGAACTGTTGGCGACAACCGTCTATTTTTGTACGTTTGATCAAATACTATAGGTACTATCATTCTAGTAGGCCTAGCTATGTGGCGCGTGTCCAGCTCTCCACTCACAACTCTCACCTCGCCAGGGAACACATGAAGAAACTACACTACACACAGAAATCACAATTAAATGAATAAGGCAGCGTCTGGGATGCTCTCGGAAGCAGGTTCGAATCCTCGTCACGGCCCTTCCTTGTGGATTTGTTCAAATGAAGAAACTGTTAATTATACGAGAAAAAGTTTTAATATAAACCTGAGAGACTATTAACAAAAGACCAATGATAACCAATATTATCACCGTGACTAAAGGAGCTTCAGGTAAAGCAAAAATAAACACCACCACCAACATTACTCAATAACAAAATAATAAACAAATTAAGATGAGCGAAAGGGCCAAATTGCTAGACCTAAAGCCCTGACGCCCACAAACGTGGATTCGAATCCCTGAAAAAAATTACCAATTTCTTTCGGGAGATTATATTCTTGGAACTGTTTAACCGGAAGGCCCGACTGGGTGTGGGGGAGGGGGGGGGGTGAAGCCACTCTGGAGACCGAACAGAGAAACTAATCCCGGTAATGCTCCAGCACCACGTGTCACCCGGTAATGCTCCAGCAACACGTGTCACCCGGTAATGCTCCAGCACCACGTGTCACCCGGTAATGCTCCAGCAACACGTGTCACCCGGTAATGCTCCAGCACCACGTGTCACCCGGTAATGCTCCAGCAACACGTGTCACCCGGTAATGCTCCAGCACCACGTGTCACCCGGTAATGCTCCAGCAACACGTGTCACCCGGTAATGCTCCAGCACCACGTGTCACCCGGTAATGATCCAGCAACACGTGTCACTCGGTAATGCTCCAGCAATACTGTCACCCGGTAATGCTCCAGCACCACGTGACACCCGGTAATGCTCCAGCAACACGTGTCACCCGGTAATGCTCCAGCAACACGTGTCACCCGGTAATGCTCCAGCACCACGTGTCACCCGGTAATGCTCCAGCACCACGTGTCACCCGGTAATGCTCCAGCACCACGTGTCACCCGGTAATGCTCCAGCAACACGTGTCACCCGGTAATGCTCCAGCAACACGTGTCACCCGGTAATGCTCCAGCACCACGTGTCACCCGGTAATGCTCCAGCACCACGTGTCACCCGGTAATGCTCCAGCAACACGTGTCACCCGGTAATGCTCCAGCACCACGTGTCACCCGGTAATGCTCCAGCACCACGTGTCACCCGGTAATGCTCCAGCACCACGTGACACCTGGTAATGCTCCAGCACCACGTGTCACCCGGTAATGCTCCAGCACCACGTGTCACCTGGTAATGCTCCAGCACCACGTGTCACCCGGTAATGCTCCAGCAACACGTGTCACCCGGTAATGTTCCAGCACCACGTGACACCCGGTAATGCTCCAGCACCACGTGTCACCCGGTAATGCTCCAGCACCACGTGTCACCCGGTAATGCTCCAGCAACACGTGTCACCCGGTAATGTTCCAGCACCACGTGACACCCGGTAATGTTCCAGCACCACGTGACACCCGGTAATGCTCCAGCAACACGTGTCACCCGGTAATGTTCCAGCACCACGTGACACCCGGTAATGTTCCAGCACCACGTGACACCCGGTAATGCTCCAGCAACACGTGTCACCCGGTAATGCTCCAGCACCACGTGACACCCGGTAATGCTCCAGCACCACGTGACACCCGGTAATGCTCCAGCAACACGTGTCACCCGGTAATGCTCCAGCAACACGTGTCAGCCGGTAATGCTCCAGCAATACGTGTCAGCCGGTAATGCTCCAGCAATACGTGTCAGCTCGCCTCCCAGAACAAAACATACATTAATTACCTGTTGGTAACACTCGTGAAATGTCAATAAAAACTGATCACGCATTTAATTAATATAGAGATTGTTAGGTTGGTGCTGGTCAGCGTCTGGTTATGTCGGGTGTATTACACTCGCTGTGTGTGTGCGTGAGAGAGAGAGAGAGAGAGAGAGAGAGAGAGAGAGAGAGAGAGAGAGAGAGTGAGTGAGTGAGTGAGTGTGTGTGTGTGTGTGGTGTGTGTGTGTGTGTGTGTGAGTGAGTGAGTGAGTGAGTGAGTGAGTGAGTGTGTGTGTGTGTGTGTGTGTGTGTGTGTGTGTGTGTGTGTGTGAGTGAGTGAGTGAGTGAGTGAGTGAGTGTGTGTGTGTGTGTGTGTGTGTGTGTGTGTGTGTGTGTGAGTGAGTGAGTGAGTGAGTGAGTGAGTGAGTGAGTGAGTGAGTGAGTGAGTGAGTGAGTGAGAGATCCCTCTCAGAAACAAGACCTCGAGCAGAGAACCCATAAGGGTAGTCTACAAAATATGAAATAAACCAACACAACACGTCTTCCACAACAACAACAACAACAACACGTCTTCCACACCAACAACAACAACACGTCTCCCACACCAACAACAACAACAACACGTCTCCCACACCAACAACAACACGTCTCCCACACCAACAACAACACGTCTCCC
>WNGS01149719.1:0-14690 GCA_020271785.1 Procambarus virginalis
ACATGGAAAAAGCTCCTATAAAGGTTTAGTACAAAAGACAAATCTTTTATAAATATCCTGCCACCCTGTTTCTCAAGAGACCTCTGTCTTTTTCCTTGGGAATCTGAGTCAAAGGTATGTTTAAAGATCAGAATAATCTGGGGGAAAGCCTTGTAGGAGCTCTGGGGCGTCATTTAAGCACGGGGCTGCCCAGAAGCAGCCAAGAAACTGGCTCCTCTCCATCGACAAAATCTTGTACAGGAACAAACATCCAGTCTATAGAGAATGGTTCTACCCAAGTTATATATTCCTACAGCTTCAGGAAGCATCCGAAACGAAGTTAACAAGTTGTAGTCTTGGATGAAGGAAACCATCTGCGAACATCAGGCCTAGAACTTTCTTCCTTCGGGTCCTTCTTTGTTAGCTTGGAAAAAAAGAAATATCCCCCAGTAACATTAGTCACGGCTCCTTTCCCAGCATAAACCATATGCCACTTGAGTAGTCTGGTGTCCCTGCTCTTAAAACCGTTAACTGTTGTCAAAGGAGCTGGTTATTATATAATATTTTCTTCCCCAATAAGAAGAGACTGTACTAACAAAACCAGCAACACCACGTTACCCCGTTCCAGAGACCCAGAAACGTTCAACATTTCACAGGGCCTGGCCCCAGACCACATATTGTCAGTTTGCTTAACTGCTGCAGTGTTCCGGGGCTACCAATACCTTGTGCACGATGCGGATGATGGCCACGTAGCTGCAAGTGCTCCGACGGTATATTCAGTTAGCTAGGTTTAGCCCCGATACTTTCCTCTCACGCTAAAACTTTTCTCTTGCCATAATCTAACCAAAGCTTAAGCATCACCTTCTTGGGTATCTTCACATGTTTGATTGGACTGGTGGAATAGAAGACAGACTAACAGAAGTATGGACGAAAGGGGGGGGGGAGAGGATTGAAATGTAACCAAAATTGTTAGCTTAACATTAACCATATTAAGACGAGGAGTCAACGTGGTTGAAAAAAATATTTTGACCAAACAATAGAAAGTGAAGGGACGACGACGTTACAGTCCGTCCTGGACCATTCTCAAGTCGATTGTGAATCTACTGTGATCGATTTTGAATCTATCACAGTCTACTTGAGAATGGTCCAGGACGGACCGAAACGTCATCGTCCCTTCACTTTGTAGTGTGGTTTGGTCAACTTTAACCATACGATACACCACAACTAAATGTTAAAATTATGGGGCCAGAAGAATTGTTTACTATAATAGCTGAAGTGGTTAATACATTAAGTACTTTAGACTATACCTAAAAGGTCACCGCTTCAAGGTATAGTGTTAAACTATTAAAATTATTAAACGTGTTCCCTTCACCTATTTTACTTTAGTGGGTATATATACCTACTACATAATGATCAGTTGCGATTCGAGGTAAGTTTTTCCAGGTAACTTTAATCCCTCCACACCTGCAGTTGCGTTGTAAGAGACCAATTTCATGGGTCTGGTTGACCATACCTGTAGTGCCGTTGTACTGATGCACCCTCGTACATACCTGAAATTACACATTTTAAATACATCAAAATACTAAATTGAACATCTTGTAAAGTTTGAGAAAAATCCCGCAAGACAATCGATCAGGTCAGATTGGTTTATCTAAAAGCTGACTTACCACAGATTGGCAAAACCTAACCTCAGACATGACTCATCCACAGCCCGTTCTCAACAACGGCCAAGTGGTCGTTAACCCGGCAGCCAAACATGAACGTTCTCAACAACGGCCAAGTGGTCGTTAACCCGGCAGCCAAACATGAACGTTCTCAACAACGGCCAAGTGGTCGTTAACCCGGCAGCCAAACATGAACGTGAAGAACGCTTCACATTTAACTTGTCCTCAGTCTATGCTCGTCCGTGCACTGACCCACAACAGTTCACACATTTTAACAGTTTAAAATCGTTTTTGATATGACCTATTATATATTAATATTTATCAGGTGAGGGAGACAGGTTGAAATACACTCAGGTGCTATTGTTTTCAACATAAACCTATACACAATTTATATACCCATTAATATTTACTTATATTGGACAATATAGTACTTGGTTACACAGGACGTTAATGTAATTGAGGCGTCTCTGGGGTTGGCAGCAGCGTGGACGACACTGACTCAGGATGGCTTTTTTCATTCACATAGGATGGGGGGGGGGGGGGAATTGTGACTCTTGCTAGATTAAAAGTCTTTGGTCCGTGTTTCAAGGATTGAAATCTGATAATTCACAAGATACGTCATATAACTGCTAGAATTTAACTTATAATAATTTTGTGAACTTTTTACACCTGCTTTTGGTCGAACGGTCAATTTCTCAATAAAGTTGACAAGCCGCTGTTGTGGAACAGTTAATCACAATGCAGTCGTTTTATAACATTTGTTTTAATAAGCTTCATCAAAAGTCTTAAGCTGGGCAAGTCTCTACTTAAAGGTATATTACTCTATCATTATCTTATCAAATGAGTAAACCAGAGCCAATTGAATTACTTTAAATAAAGCTTTAACATCTTGTAACTATGCTTATTTAGACATCAGCAAATAAAGACTATTCTACCAACAGAATACAATGTGATAAAACAACTAATCATCTAGAGTAACTTGCCTGTAAGTCTGGCGCAGGTAACCTCATGCACAGGACTGTCCAGGTGACTAATTTAGTAAAACCAATGAGGCGGGCGCTGAGCAGCACCTCTCCCCACGCCGGCCCGCGCCACACTGCCCGCCGCGCCTCTTGACTAGCTTGGCCTGATGGGTCAACTACCTGTGACGTCATTCACCTCACCTGACATGAGGCCGCCTCACATACAAATAATTCACAAGTCACTTCCACAATATTAATATAGAGTTTATTTCTATTAATGTGAAGTATGAGCAAGTGTGAGTATGTATTAAAAGTACATACTTCACTACTGGAAATTAAACCCACTACCACACCCACCTAGTAGCTTGGAAGCTCCATAACGACTTCTGTAACTGTTATGTTGGGGTCTAGGCCAGGGGCCAGGTACATCAACCGGTTACGGTGTTCAGCGTCCTGTGTGTGTGTGTGTGTGTGTGTGCGTGTGTATTTACTGTGTGGCTGTAGGATCGAACTCTTTGCTCTTGAACTCAGCCTTTTTAATTTTAGGTTGTCTAATTTACCGATTCAAGACCTATTTTTCCTCTATCATATCACCTACATATACACCTCTCCTTAGGGGAGGCTCGTAGCCCCGCTTTCCAACCATTCTTAGATTATTTCAATGCCTAGTTTCTCACGCTCTTACCATTTACATTTAAAACTTTGAAACGAATTTGCTTCAACACCTTATACATCTTACCAGTAAATCGACAACTTATTGACAGCCCTAACACTGAAAACGATCTCTCTGACGTCCCTGCGACACATTTGCCTCAAGTTTAATCTATGAACCCTCGTTTTGCTGTTCCTAACTTTGAAGAATACTGCTTAGTCTACCTTGTCAATGTCCCTTAGAATCTTATATATTATCATATTCCCTTATCTCTCCTTTACTCGAGTGTGGTATGGTCGAGTTCTCACATTTTTTCCTCGTATTTTACGCCCTTCAACTCAGGAACGAGTCTCGTTACGTATCTTTGTTCCTTTTCTAGTTTAATATGGTACTTTTTTTAGGTAAGAGTTCCATGTTGTGAATGTATATCTAAGTGCAGGTCCCTCCTTCGCTGCATATTGGGCCCACAAAGCCCCCTTGTCATTCACTCGGCCCTTTCATAGGCTCGGATCACATTCCTGTCACACTCCATATCTAAAAAAAATCTTCATACAGGGTTTCCCACGTTTTGCATACAACAAAGCTGACTGGGCAGTATTCACAGTGTGCAAGTGACAGACCGAACATTCACATATGATGGCAAAACACCCAAGGAAATTGTATATATATGAGGTGTAGTTAGGTGTCAATCACAAACACCTCTCATCACCCACAGACGAAGAGACTCTTTTTACCCCTTCCATGTGACCCGGAAGACGTATCACACACTACCAAAACAGATTCATACAAAACCAGCACAGACACAACCAAGTACTCCAGGGCCTCACTATACTATGCAAATATGTACACAATAGCTTGGTCGATGATCACGCCAAGCACTGGACTCGCCTAGGTAAAATAGCAGAGCAGCACAGAAATACAAACCCTCAAGAATTTTGGAACTTCATTAAAAACAAAACTGGGGAAACAACTACACCACTTTCGAACACATCACTCACAACGACAGAAACATCACGGACTCGGCAGAGGTCATATAAGTTTTCCGGCAACACTGGCAGACAATCTTTTACCCACACAGCCAACAGCACTTCAGAACATATAGGTTAACAACATGGATTACTTTACATGAAGACCAGAAAATGCCATACCGCCAAATTTATACAAAGCTCCTTGACTGAAACAGTACTTTACGACACCGCTGACACCAGGAGAGGTCAAGATGATGCTACTGAGCACCCCTCAACAGAGCCCCGGGGGCCTCGGGTATAGGGCATGAACTTGTTAGACGCTTCCCTATGACGCTTATCAACGGCCTGACTGCTCTCTACAATGACTCCCTTGATCCAGATAATTTTCTCTACTCTTAAAAAGCAACTACTATTATCATCCCAAAACCAGAAAATCACATAATGATCCCCCTCAAAATACCGACCTACTTGAAACGCTCGGGAAGGTTTTCGAGCATCCAGTAAACCTCAGACTTAGACAACATCTTGAAGACAATGACCTAACTGAAAGACAGTCCGGCTTCAGGTCCCACAGGTCGACACATGACGCTCTTAACAGTGCTGAACTACATACTAATCAAGCAGAAAGAACACAGCAAGACAGCACTAGTGACCAAAGATATCGAGAAGGCCTTCGACACGGTATGGCACGAGTGACTTTAATACAAGATGAGTAACAACTTTGACCTGCCCTTGAACACTTAGAAACTACTCTGCAATTACTTGGACGACCGACAGATGAGGATTTGCTTTCCGAGCCTCCACTCGGACTACTTCCCTCTTCACTCAGGGGTCCCATAAGGCTCCGTTCTTGCACCAACACACTGAACACTACATAAACGACATACCCGACCATATACAACCAAAAATATATCGCGCTATGCTATGCAGACAACGTGACAACTAATAACGAGTCAACGCATTGATGACCTTTCAAGCCTAACACAATGGGAAATACACAACATTACATGGAAGTGCGACTGGCGAATACAATCGAACCACACAAAATCCACCATCACATACTTCTACAACAAAAATGCCAACACAATACTCGTCAAACTACTCGCAATCACCAACTCCTACATATATTCCCATCACTAAAAACACTTCAGTACTCTGCCCAAATCTCGACAATAACTTACGAATACACTGCACACAAACACGCCAAAACAAAAAGTCCCTCCTACGACTGTGCAGACACAAACACCCATGCACCAAAAAAAGCTACACCTGTCTAAAACCCTAATTCGCCCTCTCATAACATACTCCCGAATATCCCTAATGCTTACACCCAAAACAAACAATAAACTCCAACTAATTCAAACTCAAGATCTGAGGTGGATCTACATCACTATGGGACGACTTCGTCACGAGAGAGATCCTCCCATCATAGTAAACACACGCACCATAAACATATTTCTTGAAACTCCTGGCCAGCAGACACTTAGGTTAACTACATACCATAAACACCACATTCCTCACCAACAAAATACAGACACCACAACACTGACAACCTCTCTAACATCCAACTCCATCATGGGATGGGATCCACACAAATTTTATACAATGGTTATTATCATTGGCAAAAATTACTTTCCATTTAATATTACAAGCATAAATTGTATTGAGTTATTTAAGGACTGTAGAGCACTTTTAGTCACAAAATATCTCCCTACCCCCATGGAGTCTTATTAGAGTGAGGATACTCGTACACGTACGAGTGTACGAGTGTACGTATGAGCCACGTACTCAGTGGCTAGATAAATACCCAATAGCTCAGTCTGTCGTGCTTTCCCAGTCGTTCAATCTCTGTCTACTAGATATGATCATTTCATTCCCTTTATATACTGCACATGCACATCCTGTTCTACGGGTGCCTAATTACACAGATCCATCAGTAAAGGCATAGAATTCAGTTGGTTTGAGATTTTGAAGATGACTGTCAATAGTTTCTAGTGTTATACATCTCATAGTTTGTGTTATACATTTGTTTTACACTGATGGATGTATAATATATAAAGACCTGCACATCTTTCCAAGGGGGAATATAGTGAACAGTTTTATCAAGACTAAGAGACATTCAGTTTTATAAGATTATTGGCACAACAACTGAGCCACACACTGTAAGAAGCTTTTTGCGGTAGATTGATTGAACAGTCAGAATTGTTTAGAATGGCTCTCAATTTAATTTGAATAGAGTTGGGGGATCATTATTTTTCAAAGTTTTGGCACAAAACAAAGTATTAAGTTGAACTATTCTCTCGTAAACAGAAGGTAATCTTAGTTCCGTTCTCATGTTAACAATTCTGACAGTTCTAGGACAACCCAGGATGATGCACATGTCATTTTTTTGTACTCATCTAGGCCTTGTAGTTGTTTAGGTGTCAAATTAAGATGATCTAAGGCATAATAATCAACAACAGATCGTATAAAGGCAATATAAAAACTACGAGCATATCTTATGTTAATGCCAAATTCTTTGCTCACAAGAGTTTTGAGAGGTTTAAGACGCCCAACAAGTTTTTCCAAAGGTTGCTGATGAGATTTGTATCAGTAACCTCGATTCCAAAATATCAATAAGACTCAAAAGTCTCCACGGGCACTCCATTAATATTATAGTTAACATGAAGAGAATGGGAAAAAAGAGCTCTTGTATTATCAACAGAGATTATGACGCCACATTCTACTACTTTCTTGGAAAATACATCAAGTAACGTTTGTAGTCTTGGTTTACTTTTTGCCATAATACAAATATCATCAGCATAACATATAACAGTTTCAGTAGATTGTACAGGCATATCATGGATAAGTTTGTGCATAAGTATATTAAAGAGCATAGGGCTTAGGACACGACCTTGAGGTGTGCCTAGTTCGAATGTCTCCGTTCTTGTACTTTTAAGTCCTTTAAATAGGACACTAGCACGCTTGTTGGATAGGTAGCTCTTTATCCAACTCAGAAGATTACCTTCGATTCCAAATTCAGCAGTTTTCTCTAATATTATTTCGCCATTTGCTACAACGAAAGCTGAGTTCAGGTCAATAAAGGCTGCCTGTGTCCTATCCTGGGAGTGTACAAAATATTCAGCAAAGCTTATTTGTGTGCTACACTTGGGCATAAACCCTTATAGGTTAGGAGCCAATTTTTCCTTGATCTGAAAAATGACTCGACTGAGAACTCCAAGACAAGACTTTACACATGCAAGATGTAAGGGAAATGGATCTGAATTTTGAGAGATAGGTATAGGAATTGGTTCTATGAGACTTTGTGTCCATTTCTTTGGCAAGGTACCTTGTGAGAGGCTCATTTAATAGAGGTCAATCAGAAGGTGGCTAAGGACATCATTAAGTAAGCTCAAGGTGTTAAAAGTTTTACCATCCTCACCAGGGGCAGTTTGTTTATGTTTCCCTAATGCTGATTGGGTCAGAGATTCTCTCTCAAAAAGGAAGCAGAGGGGGGAGAGAAGTTATAAGTGGAGTACTACAAGGGTCGCTTATAGGTCCCATACTGTTTCGAATTTGTCAATCACCTGACAGGAAATTTGTGCCTTCATATCAATATTTACAGATGATGCAAAGTTTGAGAAGTCTCAGGACAGTAGCAGATTGTGAGGCATTTAATCAGATTTGGACACACTTAAAATATTTCAGAAAAAACTGGCTGCTAGAGCTAAGCATGGCCAAATGCAAAGTTATGAGGATTGGAACAGGCACACTAAGATCAGTACAAATGTATAGGAAAAAAAGGAAAACTGATTCTTACATCAGAAAGGAAGAAAGTCCTAGTAGTGGACATAACCCCATTTGTGATGTCAGATGCCCACATTAGCAGAATAACAGCTTCATAATGGCATACTGGCCAACATACGAATATCCTTCAGAAATTTAAACACGAGGGCTTTCCGATACCTATTTGCAGCGAAGGTGAGAGCCACACATAAATATGCATCCCCGGCATGGAACTCTTACCTGTAAAAGGACAAGAAGAAACTAGATCCAAAGATATGCAACGAGACTTGTTCCTGAGCTGAAGAGTTTAAGCTATAAAATAAGACTGAGAGAACTGAACCTTACCACACTGGAGGAAAGAAGAGATGAGGGGAACTGATAGCAATATATAAGATTCTAATGGAAATTGACAAGGTAGACAAAGCAATATTGTTGAAAGCTAGGAACAGCAGAACGGGGGGTCAAACAAGGAAATTACAGACGCAAATGAGTCTCAGGGACGTCAGAAAGGCCTTTTTTTCAGTCTCAGAGCTGTCAATAAGTGCAACTGGTTAGACGTAAAGACGTTGAAGATAAATCGAATCAAAGTTTTAAATGGAAATGTGATAAATGAGGGGGAAAGAAAACATTGCATTAATCTTAGAAAGTTTAGAAGGCGCGGGGGGGGGGGGAGGTGGCTAGGAGCCTAGATTGACCCTGCAGGCACATTTTGGTGAGTACATCTAGGAGAGTTCGCACAAACACATACACGCACACACACGTCTTCGCAACCAAGTGGACAGCACTCTAGGGTCGTAGTTCAAAGGACCCGGATTCGATTCCCGATCGAAGCAGAAACAAATGGGCAGATTTTCTTTCACCTGATGATTTGTTCACGTAGCAGTAAACAGGTACCTGGGAGTTAAACAACTGTTGTGGGCTGTATCGTGTGTGTGTGTGTGTGTGTGTGTGTGTGTGTGTGTGTGTGTGTGTGTGTGTGTGTGTGTGTGTGTGTGTGTGTGTGTGTGTGTGTGTGTGTGTGTGTGTGTTGGTGTGTGTGTATTGTTGTTGTGTGTGTGTGTGTGTGTGTGTGTGTGTGTGTGTGTGTGTGGTGTGTGTGTGTGTGTGTGTGTGTGTGTGTGTGTGTGTGTGTGTGTGTGTGTGTACTCACCTATATGTACTCACCTATATGTGTCTGCAGGATCGAGCATTGACTCTTGGATCCCGCCTTTCGAGCATCAGTTGTTTACAGCAATGACTCCTGTCCCATTTCCCTATCATACCTGGTTTTAAAATTATGAATAGTATTTGCTTCCACAACCTGTTCCTTGAGTGCATTCCATTTTCCCACTACTCTCACGCTAAAAGAAAACTTCCTAACATCTCTGTGACTCATCTGAGTTTCCAACTTCCATCCATGTCCCCTCGTTCTGTTACTATTCCGTGTGAACATTTCGTCTATGTCCACTCTGTCAATCCCTCTGAGTATTTTATACGTTCCTATCATGTCCCCTCTCTCCCTTCTTCTTTCTAGTGTCGTAAGGCACAGTTCCCTCAGGCGCTCCTCATACCCCATCCCTCGTAGCTCAGGGACGAGTCTCGTTGCAAACCTCTGAACCTTTTCCAGTTTCATTATATGCTTCTTCAGATGGGGACTCCATGATGAGGCGGCATACTCTAAGACTGGCCTCACGTAGGCAGTGTAAAGCGCCCTAAATGCCTCCTTGCTTAGGTTTCTGAATGATGTTCTAACTTTTGCCAGTGTAGAGTACGCTGCTGTCGTTATCCTATTTATATGTGCCTCAGGAGATAGATTAGGTGTTACGTCCACACCCAGGTCTCTTTCGCGCGTCGTCACAGGTAGGCTGTTCCCCTTCATTGTGTACTGACCCTTTGGTCTCCTATCTCCTAGTCCCATTTCCATAACTTTACATTTGCTCGTGTTGAATTCCAGTAGCCATTTCTCTGACCATCTCTGCAACCTGTTCAGGTCTTCTTGGAGGATCCTGCAATCCTCATCTGTCACAACTCTTCTCATCAACTTTGCGTCATCCGCAAACATCGACATGTAGGACTCTACACCCGTAAACATATCGTTAACATATACAAGAAATAGAATTGGTCCCAGTACCGATCCTTGTGGTACTCCACTTGTTACTGTTCGCCAGTCCGACTTCTCGCCCCTTACCGTAACTCTTTGGCTCCTTCCTGTTAGGTAGTTCCTTATCCATGCTAGGACCTTTCCCCCTACCCCCGCCTGCCTCTCGAGTTTGAACAGCAGTCTCATGTGCGGTACTGTATCAAAGGCTTTTTGGCAGTCCAGAAATATGCAGTCTGCCCAACCATCTCTGTCCTGTCTTATCCTCGTTATTTTATCATAGAATTCCAGAAGGTTTGTTAGGCACGATTTCCCTGTCCAGAACCCATGTTGATGTTTGTTCACAAACCTAACGTTCTCCAGGTGCGCAACCAGTCGTAGCCTAATTATTCTTTCCAGTATTTTACAGGGGATGCTTGTCAGTGATACAGGTCTATAGTTAAGTGCCTCCTCCCTATCGCCTTTCTTGAAGATCGGCACGACATTCGCCTTCTTCCAGCAACTGGGCAATTCTCCCGACATAAGTGACTCATTAAAGATCATTGCCAGAGGCACGCTGAGGGCCTGCGCCGCTTCTTTTAGTATCCACGGTGATACTTTGTCTGGTCCTACTGCTTTAGATGCATCTAGAGTTGTCAACTGTTTCATTACCTCTTCTGCTGTCACCTCTATATCTGATAGTCTTTCATCTAGGGTAACCCCTTCCAACAATGGGAGCTGCTCAGGCTCGGTAGTGAACACTCCATGGAAACTGGCATTCAGTGCCTCACAGATTTCCTTGTCATTTTCAGTATATGCCCCCTCTGCCTTCCTTAGTCTTGTCACTTGGTCGTTCACCGACATTTTCCTTCTTATATGACTGTGTAGTAGCTTAGGTTGTTTTTTTGCTTTGATTGCAATATCGTTCTCATAGTCCCTTTCCGATGTTCGTCTTATGTTAATGTAATCGTTCCTAGCTCTGTTGCATCTGATCCTGTTGTCCTCTGTCCTTTGTCTTCTGAACTTCCTCCACTCCCGCCTGCTGGCCATTTTTGCTTCCTGACACTGTCTATTAAACCAAGGGTTATTATATGCCTTCTTATTTTTTCCCTTTACTGTTGGTATAAATCTCTCTTCGGCCTCTTGGCATTTCTGTATGACTAGGTCCATCATATCTTGGACTGTTTTTCCTCTAATTTCTTCCTCCCACTGCACTTCTCCCAGATAGTCCCTTATCCTCCTATAGTCCCCTTTCCTGTAGTCAACTCTCCTTTCCCAGATCTCTTGTCCCATCGTCATAAGTTTGAATTCCATCATGTAGTCAAAGACTAGGACACAATGGTCACTGGCCCCTAGAGGTATTTCATGCTCCAAATTCTCGATATCTTCTACGTTCTGGGTGAAAATCAGGTCTAATAGGCTCGGTGCATCTCCTCCTCTTTCCCTTGTGTCTTCCTTTACATGCTGTGTTAGGAAATTCCTGTCTATAACATCTACTAATTTTGCTCCCCACGTTTCGTCCCCTCCATGGGGATTCCTTGATTCCCAATTTATCTCTCCATGATTTAGGTCCCCCATGACCAGCAGCTTCGCTCTCATTCTGTGGGCTAGTGTTGCTGCCTTCTGCAGTTCTGATTTCAATCCTTGAAACACGGACCAAAGACTTTTAATCTAGCAAGCATCACCTCCACCTCCTACACCCCCCCCCCCCCCGGCCATCCTATGTGAATGAAACTAACCATCCTGAGTCAGTGTCGTCCACGCTGCCGCCAACCCCAGAGACGCCTTAATTAACATTAACGTCCTGTGTAACCAAGTACTATATTGTGTCCAATATAAGTAAATATTAATGTATATTTAAATTGTGTATAGGTTTGATAATTGTTGAAGGAAACAATAGCACGTGAGTTTCCAACATGTCTCCTTCCCCTAATAAATAATATATAATAGGTCACGTATCAAAAACTATTTGAAGTACAGTGTTAAAATGTATGAACTGTTGTGGGTCAGTGCACGGACGAGCATAGAATGAGGACAAGTTAAATGTGAAGCGTTCTTCACGTTCATGTTTGGCTGCCGGGTTAACGACCACTTGGCCGTTGTTGAAAACGTTCATGTTTGGCTGCCGGGTTAACGACCACTTGGCCGTTGTTGAGAACGGGCTGTGGACGAGTCAGGTCTCAGATGTTGCCGTTCGGTGGTAAGTCGGCTTCTAAGATAAACCAAAATCTGGCCTGATCGATTGTCTTGCGGGATGTTTCTCAAACTTTACAAGATGTTCAATTTTGTATTTTGATGCATTTAATGTGTAATTTCAGGTATGTACGAGGGTGCATCAGTACAACGGCACTGCAGGTATGGTCAACCAGACCCCAAGAAATTGGTCTTTTACAACGCTACTGCAGGTATGGAGGGATTAAAGTTACTTGCAAAAAATTCTCTAGAATCGCAGTTGGTCATTATGTAACGGATTCATATTCCCACCTAAGTACAATAGGTGAAGGGAACACGTTTAATATTAATAGTTTAGCACACTATGCCTTGAAGCAGTGATCTTCTATTAAGTATAGTCTAAACTACTCTATGCGTTAACCACTTCAGAGTGGTTAACCAATATTCAGGCCCAAACTTTAAACATTAGGTGTCGTTTATATGGTTAATGTTAACCTAACAATTTCAGTTAATTTCAATCCCCTCCTCTCCGTCCATATTTGTTAGTCTTTTCTATCCCACCAGACCAATAATATAGATATATAAATAAAAATGCCCAAGAGGGTGATGCTTCAGTTTGGGTTAGGAGACTCTGGCAAGCGGAAAGTTTTAGCGTGAGGGGAAAGTACTGGGGCTAAACCTAGCAAGCTGAATATACCGTCGGACACAGTTTTGGGAGGCTGAGCACTTGCAACTACGAGGCCATCATCTGCATCGTGCACTAGGTATTGGTAGCCCTTGAATGCCGCAGCAATTCTGCAAATCGACAAATATAGTGGTCAGGCAGGAGGACCTGTGAAGTGTTAAGGTGAACGTTTCTGGGTCTTCGGAAAGGTTAACGTGGTGTTCCTAATTTGTAAGTGCAAAGTGTATCTCTTTATTGGGGAAGAAAACATATAACTGACGGAGCTCCTATAACCACAGATAACGGGTTTAAGAGCAGGGACACTAACTACTACCTTTTATTCCAAGCTAACAAAGAAGGCTCCGAAGGAAGCAAGTTTTAGGTCGGAAGTTCTCCGATGGATTCATTCATCTAAGTCTAGAGCTTGTTAACTTTTGAATGCTTCCTGAAGCTGTAGGAATATATAACGTAAGAACCATTCTCTATAGACTGGATGTTTGTTCCCGAACAATATTTTGTTGCTGGAGAAGAGCCAGTTTCTTGGCAGCTTCTCGTATAGTATATTCTGGGCAGCCTCTTAAGACGCCCCAGAGCTCCTACAAGGCTTTCTCCAGATTTTCTGGTCACTAAAAATACCTTTGACTTAGATTCTCAGGGAGAAAGATAGGTTTCTTGAGATAAACCAGGTGGCAGGACGTATACAAAAGTGAAGGTTTGAGTCCTTGTAATAAACCTTTATAGGAGACTTTGTCTGTACTGTGTGTGTGTGTGTGTGTGTACTCAGCTAGTTGTACTCGCCTAGTTGTGCTTGCGGGGGTTGAGCTCTGGCTCTTTGGTCCCGCCTCTCAACCGTCAATCAACAGGTGTACAGGTTCCTAAGCCTATTGGGCTCCATCATATCTACACTTGAAACTGTGTATGGAGTCAGCCTCCACCACATTACTTCCTAATGCATTCCATTTGTCAACCACTGACACTAAAAAAGTTCTAATATCTGTGTGGCTCATTTGGGTACTCGGTTTCCACCTGTGTCCCCTAGTGCGTGTGCCCCTTGTTAAATAGCCTGTCTTTATCAATCCTGTCAATTCCCTTGAGAATCTTGAATGTGGATCATTTCCCCCCCAACTCTTCTGCCTTCCAACGAAGTGAGGTTCAATTCATGTAGTCTCTCCTCGTAGCTCATACCTCTCAGCTCGGGTACTAATCTGGTGGCAAACCTTTGAACCTTTTCCAGTTTAGTCTTATGCTTGACTAGATATGGACTCCATGCTGGAGCCGCATACTCCAGGATTGGTCTGACATATGTGGTATGTAATGTTCTGAAAGATTCCTTACACAAGTTTCTAAAGGCCGTTCTTATGTTAGCCAACCTGGCATATGCTGCTGATGTTATCCTCTTGATATGAGCTTCAGGGGACAGGTCTGGCGTGATATCAACCCCCAGGTCTTTCTCTCTCTGGCTCTTGACGTATTTCATCTCCCAAATGAAACTTGTATCTAGTCTCCTGCTTCCTACCCCTATCTTCATTACATTACATTTGCTTGGGTTAAACTCTAACAGCCATTTTTTCGACCAGTCCTGCAGCTTGTCCAGGTCTTCTTGAAGCCTCAAGCTGTCCTCCTGTCTTAATCCTTCTCATAATTTTTGCGTCGTCAGCAACATTGAGAGGAATGAGTCTATACCTCTGGGAGATCATTTACGTATATCAACAGGATAGGTCCAAGCACAGAGCCCTGTACTCACCTAGTTGTACTCACCTATTTGTGCTTGCGGGGGTTGAGCTCTGGCTCTTTGGTCCCGCCTCTCA
>WNGS01149720.1:0-15610 GCA_020271785.1 Procambarus virginalis
AGTTTACAAGAACAATTTCTGCTTACAGAAATAAAAATAATGCATATATTTTCAATTTCAGTACATTGGTCACACCTATTGTGTCCTTAATGCCCAACATCAACAACCTATCATTAGGAGGAAGGGTCTCATGAATATAGCGATACAATAGCTCACGTTGTTTTGGGGCAATAAATTTAACATGAAGGTTCGCCCATATTACTTGCCAGCTGAAGAGTGGATATGCCTCTTCTACTCTAGGAACTATATTTGGTAGTATAACACCATACACTTGTTTACTGTTCATCATTAAACAACCTTCAATATTACAAATCCGCCTGAGAACATCAATTGCACAAGAATAAAAGTGAGGTGAAATAAAGGCAAGGTCAGTATACTCTGGCATATGTATCAAGTAGCTAACACGTAATTTACAATAGTAATGTCCTAGCGCATTTACACTATTCCTCTGCATTATCTCCTTTCCAAAGGTAACACATAAGATTGCCAATGACTTATGGTACACATTCAGTATTCCTATTCCACCGTTTTTCTTACCTTTACATAGAGTAGTCCGTTTAATTGGTTGGTATCTACCATACCATACATATCTAAAAATAGTTTTGTCAATCTCCATTGCACTTTTTTGTCTATGGGAAAGCTGTGAGACAAATACCACACTTTAGACAAAATTTTGCAATTGATTATTACAGCCTTCTGAAACAGGGTCAATTTCCTATTTGACAACATATTCGTTGCAACTATTATATTCCCACATAGTACTTGCCAATTCGTAGCCAATGTCGTTTCATATGTTTTTACACCAGCAAATCCCAAGAGCTTTAATAGACTCCACTACCTTGAGCCATGAACCTGTCCAGTGAACTTTATTACACCAACTGCCAAGCCCCATCATACACGTTTTGTTCTTGTCAATTACAGCACCTGTTGCTCTTTCAAAGTTGTCTAACTCAGTCTGAACATTCACCACCGAGTCTTCTGTCGACACAAAAATAGTTGTATCGTCTGCATAACCAACAATCGTCACGGGAAGTGTCATCGCATTAGGAAGACAAGGTGGAACAATAAAGTCATGGCCTTTTATTGCCAAGTACAGTGGCTCTTGAAATATAACATACAAAATCATTGAAAGGGGATATCCCTGACGTACAGATCGTTCAACTGAAAAAGGTTTACTTAAGACTCCATTGATACAGACGCTGCTCCGACACTGTTTATAAAGCATACGGATCCAATCAATAAATTCTGGTGCCACTCCTACCCTATCTAATATTTCTAATACAAACTGAACATCAACACGGTCAAAGGCTTTCGACCAGTCGAGGTTTATCATAGAGGAAGGAACATTATTCTCAGACACATAATACACAACATCCCTAATTACATTATTACAATTGATTATGGATCTTCCAGGCACACCACAAAACTGTTCCTTTGATATAATTTTTTCCATTGCAATCTTAAGTCTATTTGCCAGCAGTTTCGATACTATTTTATAATCCTGGTTTAGTAAGGAAAGTGGCCTCCAGTTCGTTAGAATATGCAAATCACCCGTTTTAGGTATCATCTTAATAATCCCATGAGGTTGCGACACGCTAAGCTTCCTATGCTGTATGCTATACTGCACCACTTGTACAAAGTCTTTACCAATGACATCCCATAGATAGAAATAAAATTCCGCCGGGAACCCATCACAGCTAGGTGATTTACCTTTCTTTAAACTCTTGACCACACTCCACACTTCTGCTTATCTACATCTTCCAATAATGACGTGTTGTCATCCTGGTTTAAAACCCGTGTACATTTTCCAAGGAAATACTCCCGCATACCTTGGTCCACGTTCACTTGTTTGTACAATTTCTCTAATTCACCTCGAACATAACATACAATCCCATCCGTATTTGTCATATCCGTCCCATCACCTGCTTTAATACTAGTCACAAGAGCTGTACCCTTGTTATTCTTGACTTTACTTAACAAATAAGGAGAGAGTTTTTCACCATACATCCTATCATTAATCGGGAGGCGAACATTGACTCCTTCAGATATTTCATCCCGCAATTTGTTAATTCAGTCTTTTAAAATTGTAATTTCTTCATACTTGTCTAATCCCATATTGACCTTTGCATAAAGTTGTTTTAGTCTGTGTTGGAATAAGGTTAACAGACCATATTTTTCAGCAGCCTTTCTTTTGGACACTTTCACGAAGAAACTTTTGCATGCAACTTTACACATGTCCCACCACTCCAACAGACATCTGAACTTATGTTTTTGCCCAACCAGGTGTTCCCACAATACCTGAAAATTATCAATTACATCTCTACTCTGCAACAGACTGCAATTGAGCTTCCAAGACCCTGTCCCCACTTTAACCTGATCGTCAATAACAAGCTTCACCACAACCATACAATGATCTGAACAGCTGACCGGAACAGTACTGCAAGAACTAATGTTATTATGTAATGAGTGCATATATATTCTGTCAAGCCTAGAACCATAATTCTGGCGAACATATGTGTATTCATATACGCCTCCGTTAATGCTATTTGCATCCTTGAGACCAATACATTTCAAAAGTGTAATTAAAGCAGGAGATACACATGCGTTCGTCTGAATGCTACAATCCTTCACAGAAGTGACACAATTAAAGTCTCCACCAAAAATAATTTTACGTGTATCATTTCTGAAAAAGTACAGTAACTCGCTAGAGAACAATTCCTCCCTCTCTTTCTTCCTGCGGGAGCCAGAGGGAGCATACACATTAAGCAGAGGAATGATGGTGTCAAAAAAGGAAATCCTTGCATATAAAACATTGCCATTAACATCCATTTCAGTATTAAGAACCTTGATGTGGGCTCGCTTAGCAACCAATATCATTGTACCACCCTTCAACAAGTTCGTTGAATTTATTAATACTTCAAAGTAATCAAGCAGCACATCAAGTTTCTTAACATCTTGTACATTGTGTTCTTGCACTAAAAGTACATCCAATTTACGATATTTAAACAATGATAACAGCTGCAACTGTTTATTTCTACAATTGAGCCCATTAATGTTCAAAGTAGCACAATTAAAATTAATAGGCTTCCCGAATGTTATTTGAGAGAAACCAAAAATTATTCTTTATCCATCATAATCTCACTTGACACTAACTTAGTGTCTTCTTTCCCTTTCCGTAATCTAAGTTTAATATTTGCCTTCGCGTCCCGACTATGTTCATGTTCCACAAGATCCCACCATGCCTTATCACTGTTCTCGTTACCATGATCCCCACTCACTGTTTGTACTGTGCCCTCGCTACGTGTCGGTGACTCTTCCTGGCCTTGGTCACGGTGAACTTCAACGGTAACAACCTGCTCAATTTTTTCAGAGACTTTTAATTGAGCGGCTAAGTCCTTCATACGTATCAGATCAATACTCCGATTTGATTCCCTCCCACGCTTCTTCACACGACTGGTTACAGAACCACCTTCACACCTCCAGCCTTCACTCTACCCTTACCCTTTCTATCAGACCTTACTGAAGAGGGTGGAGTTGTCCTCTTCACAGACATTTCTACATCACTATCCTCCATTGAGTCATCCTCTACATCCAGTTGACAACCAATTACTTGTTCCATCATCACCTCACCAAGGTCAGCGCCGCCGTCATCATCGCAGCTCTGCGCAGCGTCAGCGCCTATGTCATGGGCGTCCACATGTATATTGTCCAGACTTACCTCAACCTCACCAGTTTGAACTACAGCAGGTAAATCGTCCTGAGCAGTGTCGTCTGCACATTCCTTTTCTGCATTACCATTATCGTCCTGATCTAAGTTACCTTCACCGGCCTCATTCGCACTGGGAGTCACTCCCACAGACGTTTCACTTACAGAGTTGTGGGTCACTTCATCTACCTCACCTGGCACTGCAGTATTGACAACAGTGGGTTCATTTCCTGATACACTGTCCTCTATTAATGGCGGAAAGTCATGTTCACGAAAAATGTTGATCCTTTCTGATGCCTCCACCTGGCAGGCAGCAGCCATGTGACCAGTACGCCCACACTTAAAACAAGTTTGCATTTGGCCATTGTATATAAATTTAATATAATGACCTTCTACTGACATTGATGAAGGAATATTACGATGAAGTTCCATCTTTACTGTTCTTGTTCCATTAAAACACCCTTTCCCTGGTCCATAGGTATATTTATTGAAACGAACATTGTCCACTTTCCCATATTGGTGCAGCATGCGTATAATAATTCCATTCAACATTTCAAATGGCGCATCCCTCACAGAAACATATGTAAACGTTTTGCTCATATTAATCACTTCTACTGATCCTTTCCCATTAGGTAAACTTATAATTTCATCATCATACTTCTTTATAAACTCTGAAAACGCCACATTTTTTCAAATTTCAACACCACTCTGTTCCCTGGCAGTGGTTGGTAACCAAATATTTCTTCCGTCTTGATCTTTAACACATCGAAGATCGTCGTGGATACAAGGTCGGGATCAACATGACAACTAAACTTGAGCCCTATGGACTCCTGCCGCTTGAGTGGAGGTGTGTAGGAGCCCATGATGGCACATATACCACCCCCACGCGACGTTATCCGGCCATCCGTCAACACGCCGGCTCCCAGCGACGACAAACACGTCCACCACACCAGACGCCAGTAGCAGAGCGAACCAAAACACGTCTGCTCACCACCACGTCCACGACAAGACTCCAAATATATTATTCACCACTTTTTTTGTATTACTAATCGTAGGGTTATATTACTCAATTTACTAATATATTATTCACAAACATGTTGTATTAATCACTGCAGGAGTATATCACTCACCACGTTGTTGTATTACTAACTGCATACTTGTGTTACTCATTGTAAGATTATATTACTCACTACCCTGTTGTAATATTCACTCTAGGGTTGTATTTCTCCCTTTAGGGTCAATTGCTCGCCAATTTGTTGTATTTCTAACGGTAGTGTAGTATTACTCAGTGTAGGATTATATATCTCGTTACCATATTGTATGGATAACCATATTGTTGTATTTCTCATGTAGGATTATATTGCTCCAAAACAGTGTTGTATTACTAACCATATAGTTGTAATACTTACCTCTGCAGGATTATATTACTCACCACCATGTTGTATTACTAACTTTATAGATGCATTAATCACTGTAGGATTTTATTACTCATCACCTTTCTATATTATTACCCCTTAGATATGTGTTACTATAGGATTATATCACTCACCATAATGTTGTATGTATATCCATATTTTTCTGTTACTCACTGCAGGATTATATTGTTGGAAATAAACCAACATTTAATTACCATTGTATGCTAAGCACAGTATATACTAATCCTACTAATTTGTAGAATTAACATAAATTAATATTTTCCTATCTGCGCGTTATTTACCAAATTCTTCCCACATCGAGGGACAGTATTGCGTCAGATAATATCCAGCAGAGGCATAATTATTGTCAACTTACCAGAGAATTGAATAATATTCTCGCCTTTTGTCAGTATTCTTTACAAGAATGAATATCTGATAATATAACAACTAGTGATCTAATAACAACGAATTAACAACTAAAAGATCACTATATAACAGTTTAAATGTTATCTTAAACTAATATGGAGGAAACAAAAATTTCTTTCCATTTCTCGTTTGATAAGAACACTGTTCATATTAATTTTTATTTGACGAGAATTTAAATAATATATAACTCCCAATAATTGCAACCCTATTCTCATTCACTTATTAAGTAGAGTAATTGCAAGGAAAAGAATTTTCCGTTTCAACTAAAATATGTTGCACATGCGTGAGGAGAGGGGTTGAGGGAGGAGGAGGAGAGCGTGACTGACTACCAAACCTTGGCCACGAGACAACGTGACGCCATAAGTACAGAGAGAGATAAAGCTTTCGCCAGATACGCGATCGGCCCTTGCAATTAATCGGCCCCAGAGTGTATAATTACTCCATCAACGATCCAAGGATTGGGTCAGTGGACAACAATTATGTTAAGTGGTTCAGTTACACTTATTCAATTACAGTTCAATTACAGTCTCCGTGGTGTAGTGGTAAGACACTCGCCTGGCGTTCCGCGAGCGCTATGTCATGTGTTCGTATCCTGGCCGGGGAGGATTTACTGGGCGCAATTCCTTAACTGTAGCCTCTGTTTAACGCAACAGTAAAATGTGTACTTGGATGAAATAAAAAGATTCTTCGCGGCGGGGATGGTATTCCAGGGACCTGCCCGAAACGCTATGCGTACTAGTGGCTGTACAAGAATGTAACAACTCTTGTATATATCTCAAAAAAAAAAAAAAAAAGTTTGTATTGTTTAGAGCTCTCAACATGTAAACTTTACCCTTAGTCCATCGTTACACCGTGCTCCCTCCTCTAACTACAAGTACGTTCCAGTGAACTTAATTTGGCCCTTCTAGTTTAATTTACTAATTTACTGTATAAAACAATTTTTACACCATAATGGGTTTCCAGCGTGTGTTGAGGCAGCTTGAGGTGAGACAAATTCCCACGCCACGCTAGCGAGTCACGTGTTCCAGCAGGTTATAGATGACGCCGTCGCCCAACCACGCTCCCGTTCACTGTTACAGCTAAGCGGCTGATATTACGTTGATTGATTCATTATTTACTTGTGAATAGTTGAGTTAATAATATCTTGAGTTTTATATTTCATTTATGTGAGTTAGGAATTTATTCATATTTCTTATAGCCTTATGAACTTTAGATAGGAACAATTTTCTTGTCTAACATTTACTATAATAAACTCTTGTTATTAACCAAATTATTGAATGCTTATACAAATTATATTTCTTAGTAAATCTTACTAATTTCTTTCTAGGAAGAACCAGCCTCGATTAAGTGTACTAGGAGTAATTCAGCTTCTAGTATTAACCCCCAATTGTGAAGTTGGGAAAGTTTAACTCTTGAATAATAATTATTCTTACAGTCCATTATTATTCAATAAATAGTTCTTGATGATTACATTATTCACAGGCACTGGCATCAAAGTTCCTTTTATTACTTTATTTATCTGTTTCCCTTTTCAGTAAAAATAGGATGGTCCTTCGTGTAATTAAATTCAATCAATTAAATGTCAATATATTAAGAGTTAGCTTTCCTTCACGACACAAATTTGGTCCTTTTCGAACCAGATCCATCGTAATTAATATTAAATTCTATATCGGTTCTCGGAGAACAAAAAAAATTTGGTCTTCTTCGAACCGGTTAGATAGTTCATAATCAAGGTATCCTAACTAATCATTACTAATTACCGTGTGTAGTAACCTAGGTTAAACATATTTCCTTATCTATGGTTACCAGCAATGTACCACATATGTTAGCCTAACCCACACCAATTTAAAAATTTTGCTGTGTATACCTCATGTATAAGGTAGCACTAGTGGGACATAGTCAATTGCCCACAACACTCAGACCTATACCTCA
Source organism: Procambarus virginalis (assembly GCA_020271785.1). Lineage (NCBI taxonomy): Eukaryota > Metazoa > Arthropoda > Malacostraca > Decapoda > Cambaridae > Procambarus > Procambarus virginalis. The sequence goes on from WNGS01149720.1 coordinate 7,480, forward strand.
CACTGGGGTAAGAATCTTCAGGTCACCAGGAGCAACAGCTCACAATTTCTACAGTAACTCTACATTAACACCTGCGTTAGATTTGCCTCACCAACAATAATTTATTAAGGTGGTAATGACATCCATCCTACTCGTCACCCAGCTGAAGTAATTAATCACCTTAAAACAATAATTTCCTCACTTAAACTTGTTAGCAGTTCAGAAGTGTTCACATTAGTGGAACTACGCCAACTAAATAATGATAATCGTTGGGGGAGTGAGTCCAGAATTTTACCAAAGAGCAAATATATTAACTTTCGGCTGAGGAAAAGACTACGATTGGATGCCACTTCCCACATACAATTTACAGGCAGACCATACAGGCAAAACCTGGCAAGAGATGGTGTACACCTGTCAGGTGAGTCTAGGTCACATGTAGTTGATGAATTGGTCAACACAATCAACCATCATAAGAGGTTGTGGCTAGCAAGCCAAAATTAACTATACATACATTTCATAATTTTCACCTGAGTGTGCGAGTACACATTTATATATTACAAAATCTAAAAAAAAAAACAGCAAATTTATATTCACATTACTGCACCATTAATTAATTTTATGCCAATCATTATTAGGTAGGAATTTAGGCTGTGGTTGTGCTGAGTTTTACACTAATGCAGACTAAATAACTTAGTAGTTTCTTTATTAGAAATTATTTCAACTAGTCTTGAACTGGTCAGTAGTGTACATATCTTATTCATTATTGTGCTGACCCGAATACAGGGTGGGATCTAAGTACCTTATATTTACTACTGTGCTGACCCTGATTTGGGTGGGATATATATATATATATATATATATATATATATATATATATATATATATATATATATATATATATATATATATATATATATATATATATATATATATATATATATATATATATATATGCAGAAAAACCACAAAGAAATGGAGAAGAGAGATGAACGTTTCGACTCGCGAAAGTCGTTGTCATCATCAGACTGACTGAGAGAAGTAAGGAGAGGGTACAGGTCAGCACATGGACCTGGCCAACCCATCTATGGGGAAAGGATTACCAGAAACAGGAGACGTCAAAGAGGATTAAGCGGTCAGAGAATAAGGATGAAGATTAAGGAAAAGCCTCATGAACACACAATAATTGAATATAAAATTGTAATGAGACATTGTATGCCTCCCTTATCAAAGTTTTTTCTTAAACTGTTGTGTAATATTGTAACTTAAAACTGGATCAAGTTTGTACATACCAGTACTAACATTGAGAAGATTTGGACATTGACTAATTAGCGCAGACTCAATTAAATTCCGTTCCACAAAGCCATTGCAATTGGCAATGCTTTTCGCCCCATCCCAATTAATAGTGTGATCACACAAACTTTTATGTAGATACAAAGCATTAGACGTTTGGGCAGTTCTTATACTATAAGCATGTTGGGACATACGTAATTGTAAGGATTTTCCTGTTTGTCCAAGGTACACAGACTCACAATCATTACAAGGAATCGAATACACACAACCTGCTGTACCAGGGGAGTTTTTATTAAATTAGACTTGATCGTATTATTAGTGAACACCAAATTGATATTAAGGTTTTTAAAAACTGGGGAAAGTTTCTCAAATCCCATCGCATAAGGTACCACCAATGAGTTTCCATTTTCTGGTTTCGCTTTGGAGACATTATTATAAAACGTACATTTAGCTTTCCCAAACGAACAATCCAAAAACATCTTAGGGTACTGTAAACTCTTTCCAATTTCATATATTTTAGCTATCTCTTCATCAAAAAACTCAGGGCTGCATACCCTCAAAGCTCGAAGAAACATTCCTGAAAATACCGCCTGTTTAACTTTACTATGATGATTCGAATAATAATGAACAAACGACCCCACGTTGGTAGGTTTTCTATACACATTAAATTTGAACCTTCTATTGACTCTATGAATCATAATGTCCAAAAATGGAAGAGTACCATTCTCCTCCTCATTTTCACATGTGAATTTTTTGAAGAGGAGAAAGTGAAAATGAGGAGAATGGTACTCTTCCTATATATATATAGACTTGTACTATATATATAAAATATATATATATATATATATAGGGAAGGGAGTACCACCTCTGGCTGGAAGAAGGGGGACCCATAGCCTCGGAGGAAACCACGCATAACGCATTAGAGGGAATGTTTAGATCCCCTCCAATACAGTTTCTGTGTGCTTTTCTCCTACCACCCCTTCCTTTTTTTGTGCTTTATTATGTATTTGGTATACTATATATATATATAGTATATATATACTATAGTACTATAGTATACTATATATAATCTATGTACTATATATATTAATCTATATATATATATATATATGATATATAATATATATATATATATATATATATATATATATCATTATTGTGTATTCACTATTTTGTATATATAAATTTTGAGTGCTACTGAATGTTCACTATTCCATCAAATGGTAGTAATGAAGAGCTAGCCAAAGATATTCCAATATTGACATTCATGTATTACTCAAATCTTATCTACTTGTTGTTAGGTAGGTGCATTTAACCCCAGAATGAGGTAGAATGTAATTAGCCAGAAAAATTTAGGCTATCTTCAATTTATTTGCCACCTAATGAACAAAAGCTTCTTTAGCAATACTTATTTAAGTCCTATGAACTTGAACTTAAAGCCACCAAGGCTACCCCTGAAAAATTAAGGAGAACCTTTATTGGCCTTAAAGGTCATTTAACAAGACTGATCAATAATTCTGAAGCTTTATCTAAAGCAACTCCAATTGATTACAATCAATTAGAAATATCATTGAGAGTAGCTGATCTCAAATTTGATCAAGTCAGATCTACAATCAGGTCTTATCTTGACATACTAAATGCAGCAGAAACTGATCCTGAAGAAACATCTCAATATGAAGATGACACCCAAGATAAGCTTAATGTACTACATAATATAGTAAGTCAACATAAATTCAGTGCAAATACTACTGTGTCTCAATCCAGTGTACAACTACCTGAGGTTCGTTTATCTACTTTAGACTTGGCTACATTTGCAGGACTGGATGAAGAAAGCTGGGATACATTTTTTACTTCATTTGAAGTCCATATACATGCAAAACCTTTTCTTGATAAGGTTTCTAAATTTTCTTATCTAAACAGTCTTCTCAAAGGGGAGGCTAAAAAGGTCATAAATAACCTAGCTCTCACTGAGAGTAATTATGAGGAAGTTATCAAACTGTTAAAGTTGAATTATTGCAACAAAGAGTTAAGTATAGCTAACCTATATTTTTCAATTACTGGATCTGAATGCACAAAGTAACCGACCAGACTCCCTTCAAAGCTTTAGGCTAGAAGTAGAGCCACTAGTGAAAGCTTTAGGTACTAAAGTTAATGTACCAGCTTCCGAATGATCTATTAAGTTGCTTTTACAGAGGAAATTACCTCGAAACATTTTAGCAGACATCTGCTCACACTACAAAACCGAGTTTCTCACTATCGAGCAAATATTCGAGGGGTTCAGAATCACGGTTAACAGGTTGAAAAATCATGATAAAATTAAACCAGAGTCTAAGCAACCTAATACTGATAATTCAGTTAAACCAAAACCGACTTTGAATAAATCTAGTAAATTCAAGCCTAGGACGGCTCCATCCACTGGAAAGAGGAGTATTAACATAGGTATTTATTCTGTATCTCTCTCTGAGACTGTAGTTGATGTGTCTACCAAGAAGACAAACTCAGCAAGAGAGAGAAAGTGTTTGTTCTGTGATCAAGAGCATGTCACTCATAAATGTAATGTTTATCCTAACTTTAATACTTGAATTAAACGCCTGCAAAAATTGCATAGATGCACCAAGTGCATGAGTTCTCATGAACCTAGTAAATGTGTAGTCCTACTACGATCGTGCAGTAGATGGACAAGGGTAGGCATCATCATGTCTTATATATAAAGACATCATCACAATCCACAACACTTCGGGAGGATTCAGCGAATTCTACCACAGTTCAATACTGCAAAGTACACCAAGAAATTAATGTAATTGCAACTGAGTCAGGCAATAATACTACTCTGCCTGCAGCTCAGCTTAACCTAATAAACAAGAAGTCTAGAGTCAATACTAGAGGTCTTTTCGATCAAGAATCACAAGATGTTCATCACACAACAATTAGTTGAGCAGTTGAAATTAAAGCCTGCCAAACGTGTGAAACTAAACATCTCTGGTTTCTTGACAAACAGTGGACCTCATGAATACCAAGTAGTCAAAGTACTAGTGCGACTCCGATCTTCCACTAATTCAATACAAGTGTTGACCTGGAGCTGCCGTGAGGTACGGACGTGCCGCCTGGCTTCTGGTGGTTTGGGGTGTTTGCCATTTTCTTCGCCAGGGGGTGTGGGCATCTCTCCCCTCCCCCCTGCTGTTGCTGCCTGGGTGAGTGTTGACGTGGCGGTACTGACATGGGTAGCCTCTCCCTCCTGTTCTGCGTGTAAACTCCATGGGACTGGAGTTCACGTGTAAGGCTGGATATCCGATCATTGAATTGGTGATGTGTGACATGCTTCGTATCCCGGTGGAGGCTGTCTACGGAATTGAGCTTGTTATTGCCTACCGGGTGGTTATCAAGTTCGTGAGGGAGGAGGACTATCGGGACATCCTTCATCGGTACGAGGGGTGTACATTGCCGTTGCCTGATGCTGCCGGCTCTGTGTCCATCTCGGACCATAGTGGTGCACTGACTTATGTCAGTGTGCATGGGGCGCCCCTGGAGTTTCCCGAGGACCTTCTCCGACGTTACTTTCAGTGGTTTTGAGCGGTCGTCAGTGTGCAGATGAACACGCTCTCCTCAGGGAGGTATGCAGCTAGGCAGACGAACGTTCGCACCTTGGGGATGCGCCTACAGTCGGATATTCTATCTTCGGTCCGGCTTCTGGGGTACTACATCCGGGTGTACTATGTCCGGCAACCTCGTACCTGTTTCCGGTGTGGCCTGTTGGGGTATCAGGCTGCCGGGTGCGATGCGGCTCAGGTTGCTCCAGTCAACTTGTTCCGGGAGGAGGATTTCCCGCCGCTCCCTCTGGACGGGGACTCCGGGGGTGAGGAGGTGAACGTCCCATTAATTGCTGAGGCTCCCCCAGCGTCGCCCGACGTTTCCCCGGTTGTTGCCGCCCCTACTCCGGATGTTGAGGTGCCGTTGGAAGTTACTCCTGCTCCTGTCACTGGCCCTGCTGCTCCCGTGGGCCTTCCTGATGCTCCCTGTGAGGCATCGCTATCTGCTCCCCCATCTTCAGCTGCTGCGCCTGGCACTGCATCCTCGCCTCGGGTCCCGGCTGTGCTGGGTGCTGGGGTGGCTGTGGGGCCCCCTGATGCATGTGGTCCGGTTCCCCCTGTGGTCGAGGCTGCCATTCTGTGGTGGGTGCCCGTTCGTCAGGCTGGTGGTGCCCGTGTTTCTGGGACCGCTTCTGGCTCTGACGATTTCAGGCCGGTGCCCAAACGTTCTAGGCGTTCGTCGTCTGCCTGGGCCGATGTTGGGGAATTTAGTGACTGTGGGTCTTCGGGTGTGGCTGGAGTGGTTCCAGATGCGTCGCTGGCTCCGCAGTTAGTGGTGGCGGAAGTCCATGTGCCTGCTGACGTTGGTGTCCGTTTCTCGGGTGTTCCTGCTGTTCCTTCTCCACCGGAGGCCTCTCCGCGGTGGGGAGTGGTGGCCTCTGCTGCCAGGGATGGTGGGGATGCTGGGGTTGGGTGTGGCCTGGTGGTGACCTTGCGGAAGGATGTGCGCAGTTTGGTTTCCCGGCAGTCGTCCGGTGGTGTGCCAGTGGACGCTTGTGCCCCTGTGGTGGTGCCTTCTGTGTGGCTCCCTCTGAGGACGTCCGTTGGGGACTTGGGGAATGTGTTACCGGAGTCTGTGATGCCTTTGGGTCATTGGTCACAGATTGCTGTGTTACCGATCTGCGAGGAGGCGCTGGACTTTCAGGGTGGGGCAGTTCCATTGGTGTGGGAGCGTGTGTCCGTCACTCGGATCAGAAGTGATACCATTTGGGTGCCCTGTTTGCGGGTGTTTGTTGCCATTGTCCCGGATGATATGGCGTCCCCGGTGGATGGTCAGGGCCCTTGGCAGTGGTTACGCTGGGAGGCGTTCCATGTACGATTCCCTCGGGACGTGTTTCCGGGCAAGTATGTCAGGTGATTTTCTACTTTTGTGCTTACTCTTGTACTGTGTGCCCTTCTAGCTGTTTGTTTGCCATCTGGTAGTTTGTGCCCGTGCCTCTCCCTTTGTTTGTGGCGAGGCGGGTGGTTTGGCGTGTGTGTTAGTCTTCATGTATTTGTTTTGTGTCGTTACCGTGCCCTATGTGTTTTATTTTATGCTTACGTGTTGTGATTGTCTTCTATTTTTATTTTTTTTGTTTGTTATTGGCTTGTTGTGTGGTGTGCTTTCTTATTGTATTTCATTTTGTTCATACTGTTGTGCTTTGTTGTCGGTCCTTCAGGCCGGCGCTTCTGTCTGTTTTGTTTCATACTGCTAAAATGTTTTAAATTGTTGCTATGTTCTTGTTTTGCTTGCAATGCATGCTTGTTTGTGATTGTTTTCAGTTTTGTATCCTTTTGTGTTTTTATCCTGCATTTCTTGTACCCTTTCCAGTTTTGGTAATTGTTGTTCTGTTGGTCCTTCTGGCCGGCGGTTTCTTGTTTTGTTATGTTATGTTTCTAATTTGATGTTTTATTGTAATTTATCTCGCATGCTTGCATGAAAAAAAATCCTGAACCCAGTGCTTGTTTGTTATGTATTTTCCTATGTTTGTTTTCTTGAGTGCATGGATTGCTTGTTTGTTATTAACGTATACTTTGGCTTCTCCCTTTGTTGCGAGGCGGTTGGTTTGGTGTGTGTTTTTATTCCTGTCTTATTTCCGTGAAGTACCTAGCACTGGTGTTTTATTATTGTATTACAATGTTGTACCTGTTTGTTATTTTTGTTTTGTTTGATGTTTATTGTGTTTTTCTTGTTATGTTTCATGTTGTACATCTTGATGGTTGTTTTGTTTATACTGTTTTGTTTTGTAATTGTACTGTGCTTGCTTGTTTGACATTGTTTTCTCTTTTGATGTTTGCTCTTGCATTTCTGTTGTTTGTAATTTACTGTCGGCCCTTCTGGCTGGTGGTTTATTGTTTTGTTTTGTTTGATAATGTACTTATTGTTTTTATTGTATTTAATTTGCATGTGTTACATGTAAAAATAAAAAAAAATTAATACAAGCGGTAGTAGTGGATAAGCTTCCTTCAGACCTGCAGGTCACAAGACTTGCTCACACTGCGAAATATCTCAGACGTAACCGCATGAGGCTAGCGGATCACAAAATAAATTCTGATCGCCTCACAGACGTTGGTATCCTTAAAGGAGCCGACTATTATTACAGATTTATTACAGGATGCACCCGACAACTAGGAATGAATTTGTTGCCATCTTCTGGAGGTAAATTGCTAACAAGACCCTGCTTTTCCAACAAAATTCTGTGTCAATTAACAAACCACCAATTAATTCAATTGTGGCACGACTAGGCTCGGAGCAGTCACCCCTACATTTCAGAGACATGTCTGAAGATAATGAGTCTGATCCACCTGTATTTAAATTGTGGGCTCTAGACGCTTTTGGTATTGTCCCTGATAAACCAAGCTCTGATGATACATGGACTTACCAGCATTATCTGGACACAGTTGTCTGTAAAGACAAACAATACTGGGTGAGACTGCCATGGAAGTTTTTTTTTATATTATTTTTGCATGCGAACATGCCAATAAATACAATAAAACAAGAACAAACAAACAAACACAAACACATAGGCACAACAAAAAAAAGACTTACATATAAATACCGGCTTGAAGGGCCGACAACAAAACAACAATGAGCCTAAACACAAAGAACACAGTAAACTAAATAATAAGACAAGACAGAGTTATGTAATAAACAAAAACTACACATAGCACAAAATTCAGTAGAAAAGAACAGTTCAAGACGTGAAGCGTACAGGCAAGCATAAGTAATGCAAACAGATTACAATAAACCAAGGCACAGTTACCAGGACAAAGGCACAAAGTTACAAAGGACAAAG
>WNGS01149728.1:5820-57062 GCA_020271785.1 Procambarus virginalis
CTCCATCTCTCCCTCCTTCCCTATCTCCATCCCTCTCTCCCTCACTGTCTCCCTCTCTCCCTCCATCCCTCCCTTCCTCCCTCTCTCCCTGTCTCGTCTCCCTCCCTCCCTCTCTCTCCTCCCTCCTCCCTCCCACCCTCTCTCCCTCTCTCCTCTCTCTCTCCCTGTCTCTCTCCCTCCCTCTCTCCATCCCTCCCTCCCGCCCTCTCTCCCTCCATCCCTCTCTCTCTCCCTCTCTACCTCCCTCCCTCCCTCCCTCTCCCTCTCTCCCTCCCTTTCTACCTCCCTCTCCCTCTCTCCATCCCTCCCTCCTTCTCTCCATCCAGAATTTAAGAAACAAATCAAGTTAAAAAAAATTAACTTGGTCGAGTTAGGCTTATCAGTGAGCCGGTCCCTTCCCCCATCACCGACACCCCCCCCACCCCCCCACCCGTACAGCCCATACACATACACTCTCTGCTCAACTCAACACCCATACCTCCATCGCTCCCTCCATTCTTCAATCCCTCCCTCAAATCATCCATCTATTCATCCCTCTATCCACCCTTCCATCCCTCCCTCCAGCCTTCCATCAATCTATCTCCATCCTCTTCTTCCCAGCCTCCCTCCCTGGCTCCCTCCCAGCCTCTGCCTGCCTGCCTCCCTCCTTGGCTACCTCCCATCCTCCCAAGCTCTGCCTGTCTGCCTCCCTTCGTGCCTGTCTCCCTCCGTGCCTGCCTCCCTCCCAAACTCTGCCTGTCTGCTCCCTCCCAAGCATTGCCTGCCGGCCTGCCTCCCACCCTGCCTCTCCCTCCCTCCCAAGCTCTGCCTGCCTGCCTCCCTCCCTGCCTACATCCCAGCCTCTCCCTGCCTGCCTCCCTCCCAAGCTCTGCCTACCTGCCTCCCTCCCAAGCTCTGCCTGCCTGCCTCCCTCCCTGCCTACATCCCAGCCTCTCCCTGCCTGCCTCCCTCCCAAGCTCTGCCTGCCTGCCTCCCTCCCAAGGTCTGCCTGCCTGCCTCCCTCCCTGCCTCTTCCTGCCTGCCTACATTTCAGCCTCTCCATCCCTGCCTGCCTGCTCATCCACCCACCAGTCAGCCATCACTGACACAATGAGTGCATTTGGAGCCGACATGGTGCACGGATGTTCCTTGATTGTGCAGATTTGCCCAACAAAGTCACGGAATGAACACTCCAGCCTCTTGACAAATCAAAATACAGTGTTAAAATTAAAGTTGCAGTAATTTTAGTGTACAATAGTTTTCATAAACTGTATTGTAGTACTCAACATACAGTAGAACTACTCAACAGTGTTAACGGCATAATACACTATAGTACGTATTTACTGTGCAGCATTTACAACTCCATGAGACTTCAAGATGGACGTAACTCCAACAATAAGGTATGTAACACAGTATTTGTTAGTAGAGTAGTAATATATAGGTACAGTATATAATATGATAATGTATTTTTATGTCTACAAGAAAAAATAGACACTGACGCAAACGCCTCCTGAAGGTCACGTCTTGCAACGAATCCAACGCTCCAACGAACTGGGGTTGGTCGCATATAGTACGTTGAATCGAGGTTGTACTGTATAAATAAGTACCGTCGACAGAGCCATCTAACGACTGACGGCACAAACACAAACCGCCATACGGCAACACAGCGCAGATTATTCTCAAAATTTCCTGACCGATTGTTCCAGGTCTATTCCATCGCTTCGCCGCACCTAGTGTGGACGCTCCTGTAACTGCTTGTTCCTGGCGCAGACCTCTCCACTTCGCTGGCTCCTCGCTTTTGTCTCGGGAAGTTGCTGGACTAATCATACTGGTAAGATATTGCTTAGGTTCACACTGAGATGTGCTGGAAAGTGCAAACATTACAGAGCTCAGCTCAGTAGGCTTCTCTACAGTGAGGCAGGGAGAGAGTGGAGGGAGCGCGGGGAGGGGGTAGGCAGGGAAAGAGTGGAGGGAGGGCGGGGAGGGGGAAGACAGGGAGAGAGAGGTGGGAGGGCGGGGAGGGGAAGGCAGGGAGAGAGAGGTGGGAGGGCGGGGAGTGGGTAGACAGGGAGAGAGAGGTGGGAGGGCGGGAAGTGGGTAGGCAGGGAGAGAGAGGTGGGAGGGCGGGGAGTGGGTAGGCAGGGAGAGAGAGGTGGGAGGGCGGGGAGTGGGTAGGCAGGGAGAGAGAGGTGGGAGGGCGGGGAGTGGGTAGGCAGGGAGAGAGAGGTGGGAGGGCGGGGAGTGGGTAGGCAGGGAGAGAGAGGTGGGAGGGCTGGGAGTGGGTAGGCAGGGAGAGAGAGGTGGGAGGGCTGGGAGTGGGTAGGCAGGGAGAGAGAGGTGGGAGGGCTGGGAGTGGGTAGGCAGGGAGAGAGAGGTGGGAGAGCTGGGAGTGGGTAGGCAGGGAGAGAGAGGTGGGAGGGCGGGGAGTGGGTAGGCAGGGAGAGAGAGGTGGGAGGGCGGGGAGTGGGTAGGCAGGGAGAGAGAGGTGGGAGGGCGGGGAGTGGGTAGGCAGGGAGAGAGAGGTGGGAGGGCGGGGAGTGGGTAGGCAGGGAGAGAGAGGTGGGAGGGCTGGAGTGGGTAGGCAGGGAGAGAGAGGTGGGAGGGCTGGGAGTGGGTAGGCAGGGAGAGAGAGGTGGGAGGGCTGGGAGTGGGTAGGCAGGGAGAGAGAGGTGGGAGGGCGGGAAGTGGGTAGGCAGGGAGAGAGAGGTGGGAGGGCGGGGAGTGGGTAGGCAGGGAGAGAGAGGTGGGAGGGCGGGGAGTGGGTAGGCAGGGAGAGAGAGGTGGGAGGGCGGGGAGTGGGTAGGCAGGGAGAGAGAGGTAGGAGGGCTGGAGTGGGTAGGCAGGGAGAGAGAGGTGGGAGGGCTGGGAGTGGGTAGGCAGGGAGAGAAAGGTGNGGAGACATCTCCGTCACGCAGGGTGCCGTCGCACCTCCACAGATCTCCAGTATCATCACTCGATACTGTTAATGGCTCATAAGGGCCACCACTTACGGCTATTCATGCCCGTGCCACCTCTTGGGTGGCTTAATCTTTATCAATCATCATCAATCAATCTTTCCAAGACACCATTTGGTCACCATTTGGTCCGGGAGACATCTCCCGTCACGCAGGGTGCAGTCGCACCTCCACAGATCTCCAGTATCATCTCTCGATACTGTTAATGGCTCATAAGGGCCACCACTTACGGCTATTCATGCCCGTGCCACCTCTTGGGTGGCTTAATCTTTATCAATCAATCTTTCCAAGACACCATTTGGTCACCATTTGGTCCGGGAGACATCTCCTGTCACGCAGGGTGCAGTCGCACCTCCACAGATCTCCAGTATCATCTCTCGATACTGTTAATTGCTCATAAGGGCCACCACTTACGGGCTATTCATGCCCGTGCCACCTCTTGGGTGGCTTAATCTTTATCAATCAATCAATCTTTCCAAGAATCTAATGACTCTCTCGTTACAGCGGGTAATGAACTAAGTTTGGCAGCTTCCGCCCATTTATTTACGAGACCATTTGCAATTCCTTGCGGGTCAGGATGTGCAACAAAATTATGTTTTTTACCCCTTATTTTATTTACGTCTTGCCAGATTTCTTTCAAGTTTCTGTTACTCCCAACTTTCTCTGCAAACTCCTGCAATACTTGCTCCTAATTTCCTTTCTCTTCTCCCCACACAGCCTAGCAACTGCCAGTAAAGCATTCTTCCCTTCCTCAGTCCTACCATTCCTATTCCAATTCCTGTGAGCTCTCCTCATTGTTAATGTCCACCCCTTAAGCATCTCGTCATGTGTATAATTTTCTTTTCTGGGGGGATGCTTTTTTATACTAGATGTTTTCCGGTTCAATGTTGCATTAAATACATCTACCTCCTTAATTAAATCTTCATAAAATGCTTCTGCCGAAACTGGCTTATAAGTATCATACCAAGACTTAATATGGCCAACAAGACCCCTTAATTCTCCCTCATTAAACTTTAACCTTTTCCTCTGAAGGCAGGCATGCTTTTTATCTAGTTTAAGCTGTATTTGTAATGCAAAATGATCACTTAGCATTTCATCCACAGTAAGACAATTCCCCTCTATGCCCTCAGCATTTATCAAACAAGCATAATCTAATCTCCCTCCCCTCAAATGAGTAGGATAGGGCTCGCCCAGCAGCTGAACATCTTCATGTTCCTGCAAAAACTGGTACCATCTGCAACCATTCCTATTTGCTTTACCCCTTGATCCTAAAGCTGGATGTCTGGCATTAAAATCCCCTACCACAAGTGTATCTTCAGAAAAGAAGGAATCTGGCAAGTATCTTAAATCAAGGGAGCTATCAGAGATGTATAGATTAATGAAATTTAACTCTCGGTCCTTTAATTGTATCCGCAAGCAAATACTTTCAATACCTCTATATCTCTGAGGGATTCCAGTTATCTCGACAGGTATGGTACTTTTGACATAACATGAGACCCCCCTAGTTCCTCCATCAGCATATAAGTGAAAACCTCTATAGCCATTTAGCCTCAGAATGCTACCATCCCTATCCCCAGTTTCCTGGAGTGCTACTATGTCAATATCCTCTCTAAGAGTATAATAGTGTACATCCACCGCTCTAGTTTTTAATCCATTAACGTTCCAAGATAATATTCTCAATTTACTTTCATCCATGATTAATAATAAAACTACCTTTGCCCTGCCCGTCACATTCCATTAGATACGAGAGTACCTTAGAAACTTCCTTCCAACACCGTAACATTTTTTCTTTCTCCTCACTTGCACAACTACTACTAACATCGAAGGTAATATTATTCATATCTATTTTCTTTGTTATTTCTGTATACCGTTTTACTTTAACCGTTCTTTCAACATTTGTCACAACAGGAGGTTGAACACTGGTAACACTACTAGAAAGTGTATTCTCCTGACTATCCTCTATCATCGTTACGTCATGCACATCATTACTTTCTTCTACGCACTTTTCACTTTCCATTTCACGTCTTGTTTTACTTTCAATTACACGTCCTGTTTCACCACCATCTTCACCCCGTCTACCTTCCATAGCCAATTTTTCCAATGCCTCAATCCTCTTATCTAGTTTTTTTAGATACTCCAAAATTTGATCACCAACCTCAGAGGTGACCATATTGTCCTGAACCTTGTCCTCACAAGGTTTCAGGACCACTGCCTGATTTACTTTCCCTAGGCTCGCCTTTATTTTCTCCGTCGCTTTCTCCCACACATTGATCATAGGGGCTGTCGTTGGCTTCCAGCTGTTTCCTCCATGTTCCTCTTGCACAATCTTTCCTTGCTGCGAGGACACATCTATCCTGCTTGTAGGACCCGTCCTAGTCTCTTTCAGATGAGGCTTCATGGGGCATAGAGAGGAACCAGCATTGTGGCTGCCTCGACAGTTACAACAAAATGGTACGATTTTTTCACTTCTTTCAGTCTTGACTCTACACTCTCGCGAGTCATGTTTTTCCCACAATACCGACACCTGGGGTCAAACTGGCATTTCCATGCCATATGTTCCCAACGTGAGCACTTCATGCACAGTATGGGCTCCTCAACGTATTTTGCAACGTTCCTATAGCCTAGTCCTTGCACAAAAATTTTCTCTGGCGCCTCACCCTTTACCAAGGCAACAACCTGACTTTGTTTGTCACCACGAACACTGTTTCTCTTTGCCCAGACAACATTATCATTGTTAAGAAGAAGACAGTCAGGATCTAAATAAGTTGGAAACTTGAAAACTATGATCTTTGTGTGCAACATACCTTCTTCTGGGGGAACCATCACTACATTTTCAAAACCAACCGTCGTGAGGCGTTCTACGGCCTGTTCAGTCCCAACTGTTATGTAGGGTCGGTGAAGACCCTCCTTGAAGAGTGGCTCGTAATCCAAAATTCTTTAGCCAGACGTACCGTCCACGCCAGTTTTGGTGGAAATTCAATTGGCATGTTGTAGGGAACAACAGCCTCTTCCTTCTATTAAATGGCTTGTCTTGAGTCCTGCTGAGTAGGGTCTCATTCTTTGGTCTCTTTGTAATTTCATCGTCACTCTCTCTGTCTGTTAATATTTCTCAGTTTCTTTCTGTTCATTGCTACTTCAAACGGTCTGTTGTCCTCTTGTCTGTCCTCCTCACTACCACTTAGGCATACCGCCTCAGCCATTTCTTCGACACTGTCGACAATCGAGAACAAATTCACAATATCCTGTATCACCACGTGCAAAAACGAAGAGTGTGGGGCAAGACTCCACCTCCCACCAAGAGCGCCAACCCCGTGACCGCACACGACCGTGGTCCGAATACAACTCCTGATCTGTCCTTCATTGTGGCATGTTGAGCTTGAACCCATTGCTCCTCGTTCGTGTTACATCTGACCATTTGAAGAAATTGTCCGGATCGATATCCTCCATATTGTTTAATACTTAAAATGTTTCGATGAGATCCGTCCTGTTATGCCTGGTTTCCATTGTTGCTAGCCCAGTGGCCCTCAACCGCTCCTGATACAAGAGATCACTAAGCTCTGGTATGATTTTTGTTTCCCAGTGTTGCACTTCTGCAGAGCAGCTGTCTTTCTGAAGATGTGGTCCTCATGCCTGGATACAATATTCCAGGTAGGGGCGGACTAGAGACTTATACAATTGAGCGACTACTTTCTTTTCCTTGAAGGTAAAGGTATGCTTGATTATTCCCAAGGTTTGGTTCGCTTTTTTTTTACTGCCGCTGCCACTTGTTGTGTAACTTTTAGTGATTGATGGATTCTGATACCAAAGTCTTTTTCTTCATCTATCTGTTGTAAGGAAATGCTGTCAATTTAGACTGTTATGCCGCACATACAAGGTCTTGAATTTATCGACATTAAAGAGAATTTGCCAGTCATCTGACCATTAGTGGAGATCATGTAGATCTCTTTGTAAGGTCTCGATATCACCTTCACTTCCCACTTTACCATAGATCTTAGTGACATCTGCAAATTTGATGATGTGGTTTGTAAAATTTTCATCTATGTCATTAATGTATATGACAAAACGGGTTTGCCCCAAAATGGACCCCTGTGGTACCCCACTTAGCACATTTCCCCAGTCAGATTCATTCTCATTAAGTATGACCCTTTGTTTTCGATGTTTTAAGCATTCAATTATTCTCCCATTCATTGCATGTGCCTGTAATTTCCCTGCCAGTCTCTCAAGTGGGACCTTGTCAAAAGCTTTTGCATGTAAGCTACATCTACTGGAAGTCCTTTGTCTAAATAGCCAGTTAACGTTTTCAGAAATGTGAGCAAGTTAGTGAGGCAGGATCTATTTTTAGCAAACCCATGTTGCCTTAATTTTACAAATTTTACAAAATTTTAACTTTTAATTTTACATCTCACTCCTCTGTGAGATGTTGGATGATTCGTTCCCTTAGGATTCTCTACATGAGCTATCAGATGTGTGATGTCAAGCTGATGGGACTGTAGTTTTCTGCCAAGATCTTTCTGTCTTTTTAGAAAATAGGGGCAACATTTGTATTTTTCCAATCCAGTGGAACTATCCCTTGATCAAGGGATTTTCTGAAAAGGAGTTTGAGTGGCATGCATAGTGCATTTTCCAGTTCCTTTACGACTTTGGATTGAAATCCAGCCAAACCTGGGGATTTTGAGTCTTTTAGTTTGTCAATGTTCTTCCTGATTGTCTCGCGTGTAATATGTATATCCCTTAATTCATTCCCATCGACTTCTTCAAACATTTGTGTGGATGATGAAATGTCGTTCCATCTTTCTAGTGTGAACAGTGATGTAAAGTATGCATTCTTGCCCGAAACGCTGGGCGTATTAGTGGCTATAGATATTGTACATACTAGCTCTATCTATAAATCCAACATTATGTTTGTAACTCATCTTCTATGTACTTTTACCTGAATAAACATTTTGATTTTGATTTGATTTTGATTCAGAGTGTTTGCAGCCCTTGTTTGCTGAGATGTTGCCTGTTTGCTACGTCCCGTGTGCAAAAATGACGTCATCACGGGAGTATGTCATGTGCAAAGGTCTTAAGACGTCATTTGTCATGAGGAAGGCCAGACACATTCACATCCACCGAGCTGACGGAAGAGCGGCATCACTCCTCGTCATCAGCCGAGTCCCCAGGTGTTCACAATGCGATCCCAAACGGTATAATTACAGATTATACATTGGACGAACGAACAACAACACCTGTCGGCTCTGCCCTCCCTCCTCTTTTATCACTTGATCCTTGAGCTGTCGGCTATCAACAAATGATGTAGCATCACCCGAAGGCAGCTAAGTACACAGTGACCCAAATGTGATTAAAAAAACCAACAAAACCAACCTGTTTTCTCTCATTTCGACCTCACTAGTGTTGCTCCCAGGAGGAAGCTAAGCTGTACCCGACGTTCACTGCTGCCTCATTAACGAGTCTTCCCTATTGTTCCTGCCTACGTTTATCCTGCTACCATGCAAAGTAAGACCGGTATGGCCCTTAAGAAAGGAAGCACACCAAACAAGAATAACCCTACTAGCCAGGCTAGCAACACGATTAGTTCAGCTATCTCCCCCTCGGTGGCCGCTGTGGGGGGTACCGACTCTCCCCTCGTCAACAACAACAAACAATCCCAGCTGGGCGCAGCGCCGTCTCCGACTCGGGCCATGCAACTATTGTGTAGCCATATGGACCAACTTAAACAAGCTGTTGCCCCTTGTTCTGACTTCAAGCGCCTTGCTGATAACCCTTGGCTCAAGTTATTAACCCAAATACATGAAGACCAAATGTCAGTAATCAAAAAGCAGTCGGCCTTAATAATGAACCTGCAAGGTTCATTATTATCTTTGCAGAATGAAGCTTCAGCCTTACTCAAGAATAATCAAGATCTATCTACCAAAGTCGTCCACCTCGAGCAAGAATTAAACCTTCTCAAGAACACAGTTACTAACTTCAATCCAGATGAAACCACTAGAAAACAGGAAGAAATGTTGCAAAAGTTTGAGAACCATCTGAACAACCTACAACAACAACACACTGTTACCCAAGACGAAACAGACCAACATAAACTACTTGAGTCTGTAATTATCTCTTCACGTGATTTTCCCCATGAAACTGATGGAGAAGACTGTGCTGCCATCGTGATCAAGGAATTGCAGGATAAGTTAAGGTATTCAATCCAAAAAAATGACATCAAATCAGCTTATAGAGTGGGTACCAAATCATCTAGTACAAATAACCGTAGAATTCAAATTAAACTAGATAGCTGCTCCCGCAAGTCTGATCTTATCTCATCTGCAGTCTCTAGTAAATCCTTTGTTTATGTGAATGAATGTCTGACCAGATTCAGGCAAAATCTCTTTTTTAAACTGCGTGGTTTCTGCAAAAATTCCCCTAAAATTAAACACTGTTTTGTGCGAGATGGTAAAATTATTGCTAGGAGGACTGACACTGGAAAAAGCTATTCAATAACCACTGAAGCTCACCTTAATTCTTTCCTCAGTGACTGTGGGATAGCTGCTGTATAGCCAGAATTCAAATTATAATCTCATTTAACTACCATTGTGTACTTTGGCTCTGCCTTTCCTTTCAAAAGGTTTTAACTTTAGTTAAAAAAAAATTGTCATCTTTATTATTGTCTTTTTTCATTTTACTCCCATGTTCCATAGTACACTGGCTTTGTCTGTGTCCTCTAGTATTAACTTCATTATCCAGTGTTCCTGAGTGTATCTCTATTTAAACTACCTCATTTTGTTTTAGTGTAACTTTAGTATTCATTTATAGTGTACTTATAATAGTATAGTAAGCAAGCTTTTCATTTTATAAATTTCATAATTGTTTTTTGACTTTTTTGGTCATCAATTGTTATAAATTATTCTAGTTTATTTTTTACATTCCTAAGTTCCCATTAAGTTTTTATTACTTAAATTACCATTAAGTTTATATTACTTTAGAATTTTTATTCTACTTTTTCTTTGTGAACTTGGTTGCCTAGCCCAACCCCCATTGCTCGATTGTGCTCTTTTGCTTTGCCTGTGCAATTTTGATCATTAGTGCAAATAATTACCTACAGTGTACCTGAAAGTACTTTTAAGCAACCTACCTCATTTTTGTGTATAGTTTTATATATATTTTTTTTCATAGCTAGTTCTTTTATCATCGTCTTTTTGACTTTTCTGTAAAACAGCCCTTTTATGCAAACTATTATAGACCCAGACCTTAACCTCTTATCTAGTATCTATGACAATCAGCACTTTGATGATCAAAATTGCAGATATTACACAGCACATGATGTAAACAATGTTTTAGCGTGTAATCACAGTGTTTCTGTAATTAACTTGAATGTAAGATCTCTTTGCAAGCACTTTAATGAAGTTAATGCCCTGATTCAAACTGTTGACAACAAATTCTCTTTTATTGTGTTTACTGAAACGTGGTTGAAAGAGGACACTTCTCAACTCTACAACATACCCAACTACTCAGCCATTCACAACTGTCGTCCTATACAAAGAGGTGGTGGTACTTCTCTTTACTACCACCATGCACTGACTTGCTTAAAAGTAATTAAATCTAGAGACCCTTATGGAGAGTATATATTTGCCTCATTCAGAGTCAAGGATGCTGTCTTGACTGTGGGAGCAGTCTACAGGGTTCCTAACACTGATGTGACTGCATTTAACTCAAACCTTAGAAATCTTATACTAGAGAACCGACTGAACAAAAACCACTTAATTATTTCTGGTGACTTTAACGTTGACCTCTGCGAGCCTGATAACTCTCCTGCTGCTAGTTTCCTCAACTGTATGAATTCCTGCTTCCTCATACCCGTAATCATTAGACCTACTAGAATCACTGACAGTACTGCCACGACTCTTGATCACATCTGGACCAACATAACCTCTCCACTTACTTCAGGGATAATCCTCGATAGTACTACAGACCATTACCCCACATTTCTCCTAACCAACATTAACAAACCACCTCTAGAGGCAAGGGAGATAAGCTTTAGGCTGCACAATGAAACTGCTATAGGCAATTTTATAGCTGCTGCTGCTAATATCAACTGGGAATCTGAATTGGGGAACATAGGGGACATCAACCTAGTAGTTCAATCATTTCTTAAAAAACTCTCAGCCTTTATCACACCCACTGTCCTATGCTAAAGAAACAAGTCACAACTAAAAGGCTGAACAATCCTTGGCTTACAGGGGAATACTTAAATCCATTAATAAAAAACATGACCTTGAGAAGAAGTATATGTTTGGAATTGTCTCCAAAGAATTCTCAAAGAATTACTCATCATTGCTATCTAAAATAATTAGGAGAACCAAAATTAAATACTACGAAGATAAATTTACCCACACAAAGGGCAATAATAAGGAAACGTGGAGCACAATTTCTCAAATATTGGGATCAAAGAAGATTATAAATAACAAACCAATACTTCTATCAAATAATGATGGCCTGCTTTCAGCCTCTGACACTGCTCTAGAGTTCAATAGGTTCTTCTCTTCCATTGGGTCATCCCTTGCAAATGATATTCCATCGTCCAGTACTAATATCCAGGACTATCTTACAGGAAACTATCCACAGTCTCTGTACCTAATGCCTACTAACTCCACTGATGTTACTGACATAATCCTTTCCCTTAAAACCAAGTCTAGTGCCCTTTAGGAGATACCAACTTTAATTTACAAAAAAGCCTCCAGATCTTTAGCCCCTGCTATTGCATTGCTCTTCAATAAGTCACTTGAACTCCAAACCTTTCCAGATATTCTAAAAAAAAGCGAGAGTAACCCCTGTCCACAAATTTGGTGATCTCAAAGATGTTAACAACTACAGACCCATATCAATCCTGCCTAACTTGTCAAAAATATTTGAAAAACTAGTCTACAAGCAGCTTTACTCTTATCTAGCCAAACACAATATACTTAGCTCTTGTCAATATGGCTTCAGACCCAAAAAAAGCACGAACGATGCACTTATTAGTATGATTAACTTGATTCATGCAGCACTTGATAAAAATGAGTTCCCTGTTGGGTTATTTGTGGATCTGCGTAAGGCTTTTGACACTGTCAACCACCAAAACCTTCTTCTTAAATTACATCATTATGGAGTCAGAGGACACTCCCTGCAATACCTCAAATCTTACGTTACTGACAGGCTCCAGTATGTTTCTGTGAATAATTCAATTTCTCCCACCCTACCCATCAACATTTGTGTTCCTCAGGGCAGCATACTTGGCCCTCTCCTCTTTCTCATCTACATTAATGACCTTCCAAATGCCTCTCAACACCTCAAACCAATTCTATTTGCTGATGACACAACCTTCATTTACTCCAGTCCTGACCCCCTTGCTCTAAATGCCACAGTAAATACTGAGCTGAATGAAGTCCATCTTTGGCTAACTGCCAACAAACTCACACTTAACATTGACAAAACTTTCTATATTCTGTTTGGCAATAAATCCTCTAATCAAATAAATCTCAAAATAAACAATACCCAAATTTGTTATAAATTAGATGCCAAATTTCTTGGCGTTCTCATTGACCACAAGCTGAATTTCCAGGGACACATTCTAAATATATCAAAAAAAGTTTCAAAAACTGTTGGCATTCTTTCTAAGATCAGATATTATGTACCCCGCCCTGCCCTGGTGACTCTCTATTACTCCCTCATCTATCCATATCTCAACTATGGTATTTGTGCTTGGGGTTCTACTACCCAAAATCATTTACGTCCTCTAATTACTCAACACAAAGCTGCTATTAGGACAATATCCAACTCTGGCCCCAGACATCACTCGGTACCCCTATTCAAATCCTGAATATGTTAGATATTAAGTCACTGCACATTCTCTCATGTGTATTATACATATATAAAACGCTGAACTGTAATGCCAATCCTGACCTCAAAAGCTTCACTGAAGGTTGTAACAGAACCCATGAGCTCCACACCAGAAATAAATACAGTTTTGATATTCCAAGAGTACGACTTAATCAAACTAGAAATGCTCTACAAATCAAGGGACCCAGAATGTGGAATGACCTTCCCAACCATATTAAAGACTGTACCTCTCTCAACCAGTTTAAGATAATAACGAAGCACTACTTAATAAATTCCCTGTAACCTACCTTACCCCTCTATTGTCAATCTATGTCTGTTTTTTAAACAACGCTGTTTGTCGACCGAATTGTATTTGTGCTGCTTTTTCAGCCATGTTTCCCCCTTTTTTATCTTTATTTTTATTTGTTCTCAACACATTTTATTCTTTATACTCAATTAGTATTAAGCTTTAGTCATTAGTGTTTTTCTTGCCCGAAACGCTTTGCGTAATAGTGGCTTTAGGCATTGTATGTACTAGCTCTATCTATAAATCTGTAAACCTTTGTAAAATCTCTTGTATGTATGTACCTTACCTAAATAAACATTTATTTTATTTTAATTTTATTTTATAAAGTTAGGACTACCCCCCTCCCTCTAGATGGACATGCCTTTGGAAAGAATGACATTCTAAAGATCCAAAAATACGGGGCCGGCATCACACTCATTGACATTAGTCATGAAGGTGAGGATGTCGTGCTCTTCTTTTCAAGTGCAGACTTATTCTTTTTTTACTTTTTCAAGCCTTTCCAAGGAAGGCATGGAAAAACTCTTGGCCTACGAACTCCCACTTTGCACAGAGCACTACCTCTATCTAATCTACCCAGAGCAGTTCCAAGCAGAAAGAACAGTTTTTTTTTCGGCAGGATCAGCAAATGGATAACTACTGATTGAAAAGAAAGTAAGATCATTTGCAACATCGAGAACGAAAACTCTTCCCTGGGCGTGCTCTACTTGGTATTCTGCACCGATGATAAAATTAAGGAAATGTTCACCCCCATTAACAATTAGGTAATTTTCACCTCATTAGTATCGGCCAACCAGGCTGCCACACAAGATTTCTACAGCTTCGCCCTAAAGATACCAACTCATCAAGTGAGACAGGAACAATATTATTATTATTTTTTTTTTTTGAGATATATACAAGAGGTGTTACATTCTTGTACAGCCACTAGTACGCGAAGCGTTTCGGGCAAGTCCCTGGAATACGATCCCCTGCCGCGAAGAATCGTTTTTTCATCCAAGTACACATTTTACTGTTGCGTTAAACAGAGGTTACAGTTAAGGAATTGCGCCCAGTAAATCCTCCCCGGCCAGGATACGAACCCATGACATAGCGCTCGCGGAACGCCAGGCGAGTGTCTTACCACTACACCACGGAGACTGTGAATATTAAGAGCTCCAACAGTGCTTCAAGCGTTACAAGCTGTCCCACCCCACTAACAAGTGTCAGCAACCTATCCAGACGTGCAGCCTGTGCGCACTGGACCATGACTACTCCATATGCAAGGCAACAACCCATTGCTGTTTGTTCTGCGGTGGCAGTCACCCAGCAATTTCCTACCGCTGCAACCGTAGACAGGAAAATATCAAGGCCCAGGTTGAAGCCAAGAAAAATAACCATTCTACCTCTGCGAACAGAGCCCCAGGTGCCCAGGTGCTCAATCCTCCACCTCAGCTCCCACCAACCGACCAGAAGACTTTCCAGTCTTACCAGATAGTGGTTCCTCCCAATAGGCAACCCAGCTTTTCCACTGGGGACCCTAGGCCCCACAGGCTCCTTTGCAGACCCCCTGCATCACGTGCAGGCATTATCCCTGGACTTATTAGACTAGCAGAGAGGCTTGCCAGACCAGACCACCACCGTTTCATCAGTGAATTGAACGAATTATACCTAATCAATGGTCTGGACCCCACCATAGCCCCTGGCGCAAGTCTCACTACTACTACCCATACTACACAGGCGACGTCCACAAGATCGACCACAACAAGGTCGATCTCAACCCAGAACCCAGCTCCACCAAAGACCTAGGCTGCACTAACAGCAGCACCCTCCACTCCAGCTCCCAACACTCCTACCATCACCATCTCAGCAGATGCGCTAGCAGACATGCTGTCTACAAATACTAACTGCATCACCATCACTCTTGAAATAGCTTCTACCACTAATCTACGACACCTGAGTCTACCTCAGGCTGCGAGACGAAAGACAAAACCACCAACTACGGATGATACGAACTCCTCAGATGAGGAAATCCTAGTAGATTTCCTCGTCAAATACGACACCTAAACGGGACAAGACCTCCTCATGGAGGGGTTGGACCTCACCAAACTCCGACGACAGCATGGCCATATCAACTCGTAGCAAGTCTCAACCAAAGAAAAAACGGAAGGGCTAGAGGTTTACACTAACCCACCTGAAGCCAGTTGGGTGGTCGTGCCCTGAGGAACCACAGTGATGAATCCTACAAGATTCAATGCATAGTGAATCTTGCAGGTGCATAATCTTGATTCAAGTGCATAGTACACTTGTGGGCAGGTGTACCTGATTGGTACCAGTCCCGTGACTTTTCTCATGCAAGTCAAGATTCAGAGGAGTCGATTAGTGGCAGTCAAAAGATAATTGTGTGGGTGACATAGCAGAGTGCCATATTTGGACGTCGTGCGACGAGCGCCGCTATCTCCATATTTTGCAGTAAGAGCTTAGTATACTCCCAAATATGGATTGATTGTCCTCACAACACAGAGGGTTGTGAGGGCATCAATATATGCTTGAAAGGGGGGATGGATTCATTACGTATGCTTGACACAATGCAAGGTGAGAGCATTGATGTTTTTTCGATAGTGTTAAGTTGCATGTATGAAGCCTAGCCAAGACGACGAGGTGACTGAGGCACAGTGGGTTTCTGAAGAGGTGCAGGCAGTAGCCTAGCAGAGACAATCAGATCGTGTATTGTTCACAAAGGGCTCAACCCCTGCAAGAGACTCGAACCAAGAAGGTGCAAATATTCGCGCACTTTTACAGAACAAGTTTGCTGACCGTTTGACCATGCTGATCCTTAAAATAGATCAAAACTCGAGAGTTTTTACCCAACATCTCGATCTCTCAAGGACACCAGCTATGGTAAGCGATCAGAATTCGTTTTCATCAATCAATTGCATTACCAGGGAGAACACGAGCTACATATTCACACGTAAACTTGCCTAAACCACAAGTAAAAGGTAAACAACGAAAGTGCCCAACCCCTGCAAGAGACTTAAACCCAGAAGGCACAAATGTTACCGCTCCTTTGCTCAACTAGTACGATGTCCGCTTGACCACGCTGATCCATAAAAGAGAACGTTTTAAGTTTTCAAAACGTCCTAAAGAGTTTTTACCCAACGTTTCGATCTCCCAAGGACACCCGCTATGGTAAGAGATAAGAATTCTTTTTTCATCAGTCACTTACATTACCAGGGGGAACACGAGCTACATATTCACACGTAAACTTGCCTAAACCACAAGTCAAAGGCAAACACAGAAATTGCACAACCCCCTGCAAGAGACTTGAACCCAGAAGCCACAGATGTTCGAGCAACTTCGCACAACTAGTACCTTGACCTCTTGACCACGCTGTTCCTTAAAAGAGAACGAAACTCAAGAGTTTTACCCAAAGTCTTGATCTTCCAAGGACACCCGCTATGGTAAGAGATCAGAATTCGTTTTTCATCAGTCAATTGCATTACCAGGGAGAACACGAGCCACATATTCACACATAATCTTGCCTAAACCACAAGTAAAAGGTAAATGCACAGAGGGCTCATCCCCTGCAAGTGGCCCAAACCCAGAAGGCACAGATGTTCGCGTACCTGTTTACAACTATTTGTGAGATTTTTTTTCTTTGACAATTATCAAAAGAATTAATTCCTATTAATATTACGTTAATCGTAACTACCTCGCAAGAGAGGCAGACCTTAAACAGCAAGAGCTCCCAGTGGCAGATATTTAATCTTAAAGCCTAAGATCATAGGACCGCAGGAGCAAACCGCCAGGCGAAACCAAACGGGTAACACCTGTCACTTAGGTCGCTGGCTCCTCCTAGATGACAAATTATAAAGGGTAGCCGACGGATTCTCACTTCGTATTTATAGAAGTGTGGTGCTGTACAATGGACTCGAGCTTTAGATACAGACTTGATATGAACATAAGCAGGCAAAGCGCTGCAGAACATGAAATGTGGGGCAGTAATATTGGAAGGTTTGACGTAAACGACCGTTTTCTATAACATACAATTTATTCACAAACAAACTAAAACTACTACAACAAAGAATTCACGTTACTTTACTGTCACTCCAGTGGCACATTTAAGAACAGCTACTCAACAGCCTGATGGACCCACGGTATCCTTATCCTGTCATCGCTGGCTGACTAATGACACTAACTGAACAAAGTGGTGCCCACTGGTGACGCAAGCAATATTGTCCCGGCTTCACGGTGAACAAATACTATAATCACAAAACTTGACTGGTGTTCGCTGCTCTCAACGAGGTACCAAGTAACAAGGAGGACCCTGAGCAGCCGTGGAGTGCGGACGTGTCCCTCCGTGACTGCTAGGGTAGTCAGCCGTTTGATCGCCAGGTGGCGGGGCGTAGCTGCCCCCCCCCCACCCCCCAGTGTTGTTGCCTGACTGGCGGAGTGCAGACGTGGCAGGTGTTGGACTCACCATGGGTGGTCCCCTACCAGCGATTAAGCGCGTGAACTCCGTAGGCCTGGAGTTCTCTGGACGTGCTGGGTATCCAGAGGTAGCGGTGGTGCTGTGTGACATGCTTCATGTCCCGGTGCTCGATGTCGACGGAATTGAGCTGGTGACTGCTCATCGTGTTGTCATCAAGCTGGCGACGGAGGAGGTGTACCGTGCCTTCCTCAGTCGCTACGAGGGACGCTCGTTGTCATTGCTGGGGGGTGCCGGCTCAGTCACCATATCAGACAGGAGTGGTGCGCTGACCTATGTCAGTGTGCATGGAGCGCCACTAGAGTTTCCCGAGGATCTTCTGCGGCGTTATTTCCGGCGGTTTGGGCCCGTCATCAGTGTGAGGGTCAACACGATATCCTCAGGGAGGTATGCCGGGAGGCGGACTAACATTCGCACCTTGGGTATGCGCCTGCGGTCGGACATTCCATCTTCGGTCCGGCTTCTGGGATGTTACATCCGGGTGTACTATGCCCGGCAGCCTAGGACCTGTTTCCGGTGTGGCTTGATGGGGCATCAGGCTGCCGGGTGCGAGGCGGATCCGGTTGCACCTGTCAACCTCTTTAGGGAAGAAGATTTCCCTCCGCTTCCCCTGGACGAGGACTTCGGGGATGCGGAGACCGACCGGCTCGATGTTGCGGCTCCCCCGGCGTCCCCTGACGTTTCCCCGGATGTCGCCGGCCCTCCTCAGGCTGTTGCGATGATATCGGTGGATTCTCCTGATCCTGTTCGTGTTCCTGTCCCTGATGCTCCAGTGGCCCATTGTGCTGCGCCCTCCTCATCGCATGTTCACCTGTCTTCAGATGCTGCGCCTGGCCCTGTCTCCTCGACTCGGATCACAGATGCTGAAGTGGCTGTGGGGTCCCCGGTTGTGTGTGGTCCGGTTCCCCCTGCGGTTGAGGCTGCTGCGGTCATGAGACGAGTACGCGCGGCTTGTGATGCCCGTGGGTCTGGGTCCGCTTCCGGTTCCGAAGATGTGCGCCCGGTGCCCAAGCGGTCCAGGCGTTCGTCTACTGCATGGGCTGATGTGGTGGATTCTGACGCTGATGGGTTCTCGGGAATTGAGGTAGTGGACGCTGACGTCCATGTATCTGCTGATGCCAAGGATTGTGTATATGATTCGCCTCCTGTGGCTTCTGTCGGCAGTTCCCCGCAGTGGGGGGTGGTTGCACCTCCAGATGTTGGTGAAGGGGGTGCTGGTGCAGGTCGGGACCTCGTGTTGGTTCTGAGAAAGGATGTTCGGAGAGAGGAGCCCCCACGGGTGTCCCGTCCGGTGGTTGCTGCGAAGCCCTGTGAGGCTGCCGCGGTTACAAGTGCGCTGCCCGTTGCCTGCGCCGGTAAGAAGGAGCCTGTCCCGTTCATCTTAGCCAACGGCGTGGCGTATCATACGACGTCCAACCCTGTAGAAATTACCTTTCATGACCGAGTGGAGCCTATTCCGTGGTGCCCCACGACTGTCTGGGTTCCAGCGTATAGGGTATTTGCTAAGGGTGTGCCGATTTCGATGCCCGATCCTCGGACGACCCTTCGTCCCCCTCTTACGGAAGCTATTCTGGCGATGTGGGAGGCGTATTGTACTCTTTTCCCGGCTGCAGAGTGGCCGGAAAAGTATGCGCAGTCCTGATAGTCTGTGTGCTTGCGGTGGATATCGGGTGTGTTTTGGATTTTAGTCTGTTATGTGATGTATGTTATGTGATGTATATTGTGTGCCCTTCCGGCCGATGTTTTCTAAATGTCCCTGTTCTTTTGGCTATGCCTTTTCATGATCTATGTTTCTTTAATTTGTTGTATTATGTGCTCTTTTGGCTATGCCTTTTCATGATCTATGTTTCTTTCATTTGTTGTATTATGTGCCCTTCTGGCTATGATGTTCGATCTCTGTTCTTAAATTATTATGTTTATTTTTTCTTGTTCTTCTCTGCTTATTTTGTGTATTGAGGTGTATTTTGGGTCTCGGTCCTTCAGGCCGGTGTTAGGTTTGTTTGTTGTGTACCGATGGTTTTGTACTGTTTGCTATGCGCCTGTGTTTTTTGCTCTTTTGCATTTGTTTATCCTTGTAATGCTTTTGTTTATACTTTGTGCTGCACGTGTTTACCCTTTGTCCTGTATTTTCAATACATTTTTGAGTTTGTACTTTGTTATGCTGTGCTGTCGGCCCTTCTGGCTGATGGGTTTTTTCTTTTGTTCTCTGTGGTTTGTACTGTGTCTCTTTGTTTTTTATTGTATTTAATTTGCATGTTTGCATGTAAAAATAAAAAAAAAAAAAAAAAACAAGGCGGTTAATCCAAGAATGATAACCCCTTATAAAAATCTTACGTTAACACTTGTCTCTCAGGACAATTAACAACAAAAGTTGCTCTAATTGAATTTAAACAATTACGTTAATACACACGTGTCTCAATGACACTTAAATGGCAGCAATAACTTGTAAATCAATTAATTACATCAACTTGAAAGTCAAGCATTCGGTGAGTAATTCCCAATTAATTACTGAATACAACAGCCTATTAATTCAGACGAGTATTGATAAAGCCTACTGTCCCTCAACTGACAGTTCACTTCCGGTCTTACGACATGATTACCTTAACGAGGGTAGACTACTGTACCACACACAAGGTTACAAGACACTCCGTGTAAACAACAACATCAACACCTGGTGAATTCACTAAGTGGCGGTTACTAATTCTCTTTAATTAGCTACGAGTGCTTAATCCCTCTGTCCGCAGACAGATCTGATCAGTCCAACGAATTACCGCAGCTTAATTACAGCGCAATTGACTCTGATCATAACAGACCGATCAACCCCTTACGTTAATCAATCAATTAACGACAGCTCGTTAAATCGTTAACACTACGTTAGTCTTCACTTGACAATTCCTCCACTGCGTGAACGTCACTGTGACTGTTGCCTTTACACGTCTCTACATTAATCACAACAATGTTCAACGAAACAAGTGACCTCGTTAAGTAAATCGTGACCCCCGGTGACGTTAAATGACGTTAATTCTCACTGAATCCTTCACAGTACACAACGCATTCCACCAAGGACAAACTTGTCTACGGTTTACACACGGTACAACACAGTACATCCTTGCCACTCACGGCAGAATTTGTAAATGACTTCCCCTGTAAATTATTTACCAATAATTCACACTTTCCCACAACACAACAGTAAAATAAGCGCTGGCCAATATAGTAATGGAAATTATTTATAACCAAGGGAAACCTCCCTGTTACCACTTTCACTGCTGAAAAAGAGAATCAAATTACAGAAAATTACATACACGGCACATAGAGCAAATGGAAACAAATAAAACTCACTTTACTCCACCACTGAATGTGTCTCTAGGTGTCCTCACACACGTCAAACTCACAGTTGGGCTCAACCTCAACTTGGCGACGGTAAACAGGGTAAACTCACACGTCTCCAATTCCCATTCATTTCACTAGGTGGTTGACTTGGGACAGAGGACAGACGGAACACTGGGGGCGAAACCAGCTTCAAAGTTTTACTACCCAAAACGGTACCAGTGTACTTACATCAATCTCGCGGGCCCGCCACACACACACTCACATACATACACGTCCCCTCACTCCCACTGCTGCTGCTGGATGATAACGTAAGCATCCTCACTTCCTACACGTGGTCAGTTGGAGCACGGGGTCCTAGACCACGGGGTTAGCTCTACACACAGAAACCAGGGGCGCAAACACGCCGGCTTAGGCAGCCCAGGGTGCGCGCATAACAGATTACACAGCAGGGATGTGGTACCACGCCCATCCACTTGACACGGTACCCCAGGATACAACGGTACACGGTGTTACACGGTACACGAGACACGAGACGGAGTCCTTCACTGTTCCCTTCTAATTCCTCGGAAATACGAATTTAAGGTTTCTCTCATAACACTGAAACCTACTCCAGCACGTCACACTGCAGTACCTTCAAGCACAGATAGGATAGACGGCAGATGTCACTAACCCAGGCCGATATTTAACAGTCTCACTCAGACCAGTTGCTCTGAGATGGCGTCTCACAATCACGCGGCTTAGATGACAAAAGTTCACACTGGTTCGGTGCATGCACCTTTTGGAACTACCGGATTCTTACGGACGGCACACGGAAAGATAGCAAGATGATAGACGTGACTTAAGTAATGTTGCAGGTGGTATTTCCCGATGCCTGGCCTTGCACGGGAAAGTACATCCTCCCATAGCAACGTTCTAGGTAAGAATGGTTTTTTCCCGCCAAACGGCCCCGGGGATACCAATGGCATCCCTCAGCATCTTGACCAATCACGGTTCAGCATTCCTGAGGCCCAGGAGCCTTGGCCAATGGCGCACCTGCCTCACGACGCCACTCCCCTCGCTCACGAGGTGGACACGTGATAGGAGGGGGGTGGTCTACAGCCGTTAACCCTCCATACCTCCCTCTCTACACTTGACTTGTACAAAAAATTTCCCTGAAATCAACTCCCTCTGTAATTTCCTTCACAGACCTGATACAGCGATCAGAGTGACATCAATGGTTAGCAAATGTCACGGGCTGTCCAACGACACCCAACACGACTGTGGAAAAGTTACATTCAGAAAGTTGAATCACGGTGCACATCACTGGTGCACTATGCAATTTCGTACTTCATTCAGTGCACGAGAGAGCAGGAAAAATATGTCTCCTGACACTATTACTACTCTGACTGCTTGACCCCTCTGATCCTTAAAAGACATCGAAACTTGGGAGATTTTTCTCAACTTCTTGATCTCCTAAGGACACCTGCTGTGGTAAGAGATCAGAATTCGTTTTTCATCAGTCAATTACATTACTAGGGGGAACACGAGCCACATATTCACACGTAAATTTCCCTAAACTACAAGTCAAATGTAAACACCCAAAGGGCTCAACCCATGCAAGAGACTCGAACCAAGAAGGTGCAGATGATCACGTACCTTTACAGAAATGGTCTGAACGCTTGATCACGCTGATCCTTAAAGGAAATCGAAACTCAAGTATTTTTACCCGACGTCTCGATCTCCCAAGGACACCAGCAATAAGAAGTGATCAGAATTCGTTTTTCATCAGTTAATTGCATTACCAGGGAGAACACGAGCCACATATTCACACGTAAACTTGCCTAAACCACAAGTAAAAGGTAAACACAGAAAGTGCACAACCCCTGCATGAGATTTGAACTCAGAAGGAACATATGTTCCTGCACCTTTACACAACTAGTATGTTGACCGCTTGATCACGCTGTTCCTTAAAAGAGAACGAAACTCATGAGGTTTTACCCAATGTTTCGATCTCCCAAGGACAACCGCTATGGTAAGAGACCAGAATTCGTTTTTCATCAGTTAATTCCATTACCAGAGGGAACACGAGCTACATATTCACACGTAAACTTGCCTAAACCTAACGTCATATGTAATCACACAAAGGGCTCACCCCCTGCAAGAGACTTGATCCTAGAAGGCATGGGTGGTCGCGTACCTGTATAGAAATAATACACTGACCGCTTGACCATGCTAATCCTTAGAAAAGGGAACAAAATTCAAGAATTTTTACTGAACATCTCGATCTCACAAGGACAACAGCAATGGTAAGAGATCAGAATTCGTTTTTCATAAGTCAATTGCATTTCCAGGGAGAACACGAGCCACATATTCACACGTAAACTTGAAAAAACACAAGTCATATGTAAACACACAAAGGGGTCAACCCCCTGCAAGAGACTCGAACCCAGAATGGATAGACGTTCGCGCACCTGTAAACAACTAGTACGCTGCCCGCGTGACCATGCTGATCCTTAAAAGCGATCGAAACTCAAGAGTTTTTACCCAACGTCTTTATCTCCCAAGAACACCTGCTATGATAAGAGATTTGAATTCGTTTTTCATCAGTCAGTTGCATTACCAAGGAGAACACGTGCCACATATTCACATGTAAACTTGCCTAAACCAAAAGTCAAATGTAAACACACAAAGGGCTCAACCCCCTGCAAGAGACTCGATCCTAGAAGGCACATGTGTTCGCGCACCTGTATAGAAATAGTACACTGACCGCTTGACCACGCTGATCCTTAAAAGACATCGAAACTCGGCAGTTTTTACTCAACATCTCCATCTTCCAAGGACACCTGCTAAGGTAAGAGATCAGAAGTCGTTTTTCATCAGTCAATTGCATTTCCAGGGAGAACACGAGCCACATATTCACACGTAAACTAGCCTAAACCACAAGTCAAAGGTAAACATACAGAGGGCTCAACGTCTGCAACAGACTCGAACACAGAAGGCACAGATGTTTGCGCACCTGTATAAAAATAGTACGCTGACCTCTTGACCAAGCTGATCTTTAAAAAGATCGAAACTCAAGAGTTTTTACCCAACATCTCGATCTCCCAAGGACACCCACTATGGTAAGAGATCAGAATTCGTTTTTCTTCAGTCAGTTGCATTACCAGGGAGAACACGAGCTACATATTCACATGTAAACTTGCCTAAACCACAAGTAAAAGGTAAACACAGAAAGTGCACAACCCCTGCAAGAGACTTGAACCAAGAAGGCACAGATATTCGTGCACTTTTGCACAACTAGTACCTTGACTGCTCGACCACGATGTTCCTTAAAAGACTTCGGAGCTCAAGAGTTTTACCCAAAGTCTTGAACTCTCAAGAACACCTGTTATGGTAAGAGATCAGAGTTCGTTTTTCATCAGTCAATTTCATTACCAGAGAGAACACGAACCACATATTCACACGTAATCATGCCTAAACCACAAGTCAAAGGTAAATGCACAGAGGGCTCATCCCTTGCAAGAGACTCGAACCGAGAAAGCACAGATGTTCGCGCAACTGTACGCAACTAGTACGCTGACGGCTTGACCATGCTCGTCCTTAAAAGAGATCGAAACTTGGGAGATTTACCCAACATCTTGATCTCCTAAGGACACCTGTTATGGTAAGAGATCAAAATTTGTTTTTCATCAGTCAATTGCATTACCAGGGAGAACACGAGCCATATATTCACATGTAAACTTGCCTAAACCACTAGTCAAAGGTAAACACACGAAGGGCTCAACCCCCTGCAAGAGACTCAAACCTAAAAGGCAAAGAAGTTCGCGCACCTGTATAGAAATAGTACGCTGACCTCTTGACCACGCTGATCCTTAAAAAGAGATCGAAACTCAAGAGTTTTTACCCATCATCTCGATTTCACAAGGACTCCAGCAATGGTAAAAGATCAGAAATCGTTTTTCATCAGTCAATTGCATTACCAGGGAGAACACGAGCCACATATTCATACGTTAACTTGATAAAACTACAAGTCAAATGTAAACACACGAAGGGATCAACCCCTGCAAGAGGTTCGAACCCAGAAGGCACAGACGTTCGCACACCTGTACATAACTAGTACACTGACCGCTTGACCACGCTAATCCTTGAAAGAGATCGAAACTTGGGAGTTTTTAACAACGTCTTGATCTCCTAAGGACACCCGCTATGTTAAGAGATCAGAATTCGTTTTTCATCAGTCAATTACATTACTAGGGGGAACACGAGCCACATATTCACACGTAAATTTGCCTAAACCACAAGTCAAATGTAAACACCCAAAAGGCTCAACCCCTGCAACAGACTCGAACCAAGAAGGTGCAGATGTTCGTGTACCTTTTACAGTACTGGTATGCTGACCGCTTGACCATGCTGATCCTTAAAGGAAATCGAAACTCAAGTATTTTTACCCGACGTCTCGATCTCCCAAGGACACCAGCAATTGTAAGAGATCAGAACTAGTTTTTCATGAGTCAATTGCATTAACAGGGAGAAGACGAGCTACATATTCACACGTAAACTTGCCTAAACCACAAGTCAAATGTAAGCACACAAAGGGCTCAACCCCTGCAGGAGACTCGATCCTAGAAGGCACAAATGTTTGCGCACCAATATAGAAATAGTACGTTGACAGCTTGACCATGCTGATCCTTAAAAGAGATCGAAACTCAAGAGTTTTTACCCAACATCTCGATCTCCCAAGGACACCCACAATGGTAAGAGTTTAAAATTCGTTTTTCATCAGTCAATTGCATTACCAGAGAGAACACGAGCTGCATATTAACACATAAATCTGAAAAAACAGAAGTCAAATGTAAACACACAAAGGAGTCAACCCTTGCAAGAGACTCGAACCCAAAAAGCACCAACGTTCGCGCACCTGTACACAACTAGTACGCTGATGGCTTGACCACGCGGATCCTTAAAAAGAGATCCCCCCTCCCCGCTCAGCTCGTTGCTGCCGTGAGGGGGGCTTAGTGGACGGCTGCTGGAGTGTGATGCTCCTTGGGACAGTCCTCTGTCCTTTTGTAGCCTTGTGCTCCTGCTGCTGTCCTCTCCAATTGTGCTGAGCACCTTTTCCTTTTCCTTCTGTTTCGTTCCCCCCCCCCCTTCTCCTATCTGCTTGCCGTTTCCTGCCGACCTTTTGCTTGTTTTGGTAATTCCTTTGGACTTCTTCTATTTTGACGCCCGGGTGCTTGAGGAGGCATACTCTTGCACCCGTAGAACTGTAGTACCCAACATCGAGAGCGAGGGGATCCTTTTATTGTCAATCCTCCTTTCGTCGCTGAACCCGATCTCGACGGACTGTCGGTTCTTAAGGTGGCGTTTGTGGGGTGTATACTCACGACGCACCCCTGGGAGGCCCCGGCATGATCGGCGATAGCTTCTTGTTGGGTGTCCTGCCTCTAATTGTGGCTCCATGGTGGGTGTGGGGGCACATTCGTGAATGAATGTTTCTTTTCGTAGCGATGATGTATACTGTTTCAACTGTTTCTCCTTTACCTTCTCAGGCTCGTGGGGTGGGTGACCAAGCCCCCGAGTCAGTCCGTGTTGGAAGACTGGGCTCTGTAGCCTCCGCTGTATAGAGCCCCGACCTTGCTCCTCCTTTGGCCTCTCTGACTCCTCCCCTCGGCTCCCCTCACTCCTCTGTGGTTGGGTCGAGCCCCAGGCCCCCAGTGGTGACTACCTCGTCCCCTGGTGCGGCTTCGTCTCTCATTGTGACTACTGCGCCTTTTACCCCCGTGACCTCCGGGGGTTCTCAATGCTGTTCCCACCACGGCCGCACTCGCACGCTCCTTTCCTGTAATAGTACTTACAACTCCTTGTTTGGTCCCGCTACGTGGGCTGAATACTTTGATCTCCACCATCAGGATTCTACTCCTCCTGACGATTTCTCCCTCCATAAACACCTTGTTGATTCAGTAGATGCCTCTGTTACTTTTAAATCCACCAGTTACGGTACGAGTGTCATCGCTGCTCCTTCTCAGGATGCAGCTACTCGCTTAGCCGCTTTGTCCTGCATTGGCGAGACCCGTGTCTGGGTCTCCAAGAACGTTCGGTTAAATTCCAGTATTGGCACTATTCTCCTCCCACACCATGTTGCAACTGGTGTTCGGGACCTCAAAGATTGCCAAAAGGATATGAAACATATCCTCGAAGCCCAAGGCCATTCTGTCCTCCAGGTGGACACGTTTACTCGACCCCCTCGTGGTCATCGCCGTCAGCCCCTTCGAGTTGTAAAAATCACCTTTGATAGTAGGGCCCTTCCGCCCTCTGTAATTCTTGCTGGTGCCAGATGCTCCATTCAGGAGTACATTCCCTCTCCTAGACTATGCAATAAGTGTTGGAAGTTCGGGCACGGTGTCCTCAAATGCACCTCTTCTGTGTATCTGTGCCCCTTGTGTGGGGACGATAGTCATTCTAAGTCCGAGTGCACTTCTCCCCAGGCTCCCTGCCTCAATTGCGGTGAAGCCCACCCTACCTTCTCACGCTCGTGTATGCACTACAAACTCGAGGAAGCCGTCCTCAACTTGAAACACCGTAATCGTCTGTCTTCTCCTGAAGCGAGACGCCAAGTTCGTCGTCTCACCCCTTTCGCGGGCGTCTCCTATGCTCGCTTGTTGGTTCTACCTCTCCTCGTCCTTCCTGTCTTCCACAGTCTCACAACCGTTTCCAGGCATTAAACCCGACCACACCCACCACCACCTCCCCTATTCCTTTGCCTCCTGTCCCAGATGGTCTCTCTCCCGGTTCTCCATCTGGGATTTCCCCCTTCCTACCCAGTCCGCCATATCTCCTTTGTCTTCTTCCCCATCTCCCCCCACTCTTTCTTCCCGACCCTCCCCCCAGTCTCTTGACCCACTGATATCCATCATCCTCCGAGCAATCTTTGTGTTGTTCGCTCTCGTTCCTCTTCTCCTGCTGAGATCATTGAATCTGTCGCCCGGTACGTTGTTACTGGAACGCCTGTCTCTTCGAGTCAGAAACGTAAGCCTGGCTCCTCTCCTTCCTCTCCGGCGGGTAAGAAGGTTTCGCTTTCTTCCTCACCCCCTCCCACTGACTCTGTCACTACTTCCTCTCCCATTTCAGTAGTCGAACTCCCTGTCTCTGATATGGAGGTTTCTTCCGCCCCCGATTCCCTCTCTGTTGCTACCCTTCCTGAGGTGCACTCCCTGATTTTTGCCCCCCCTCCTCCAACTGTCCTTGCCTGCCCCTCTCAGTTGTCTCCTCCTCCTCCGGACCCCATCAGTCCGCCTCTGGTCTGTTCTCTCGCTCCTTTCCCTCTCTCCTTACTAAGTTTACCCATGCCCCCCTAACCCTGATTTTGCCGACCCTGCTCCTGATCCAGACCCTGATCCAGACCCTGCTCCTGACCCTGATCCTGAGATTCTTTAATTTACTGTGTTCCTCTTTACCTTTATTTCTTTCTTGTTCTCTGTTACTGTCCCTTCTCGTTGATAATGTCTATTCTTCAGTGGAATATTCGTGGATTTTATGCCAACTTCCATGAACCCCAACTTCTCATTACACAGTTTATGCCACTTAGTGTTTGTCTCCAGGAACCCATGCTTGGTGCTCGTTCTGGTCACTTTTGTGGTTATTCCTTTCTTTCTCCCCCCCCCTCCAACTCTTGCTGGGGCCCATAACTCTACTGCTCTCTTAATTCGTTCTGATATTCCCTTCGTCCCTCTACTTCTTCTGTCCCCTATCCATTGTTCTGCTGCCCGTGTTTTTGTGGGTAAACGGTATACAGTCTGTTCCATTTATCTCCCTCCAAATGTCCCTCTTTCCCTTCCTGATCTTAAGCACCTCCTGGACTCCTCCTGGACTTGGGTGTTCTGACGAACACCCAAGGCCGTCTTCTCGAACCGTTCGTCCTTGCTTCATCTCTGTCTCTTCTGAATTCTGGTGAGCCCACTCATGTGGACTCTCAAACTCGCACCCTTTCCTGTCTTGATCTTTCTCTCTGCTCGTCGTCCCTCTACTTAGATTTCACGTGGCAGGTTCTTGATGACCTCCATAACAGTGATCATTTCCCCATCCTCGTTTCCTTTTTCTCTTTCCACCCTCCTCTTTCCTTCCCTAGGTGGCAGTTTGCCAAGACTGACTGGTGCCTATTCACCCTCCGTGCTACACTCTCTGACCTCTCCTCTCTGCCTCTTCCTCGCGCCCTCGTCCTTTTTTTATGACACTGTTTTCAACGCTGCCCTCAGCTCTATCCCTTGCTCTTCCTCCTGGGGCACATGGAAGTGTGTTCCCTGGTAGAGTTTGGATTGTGCTCGGACTGTCCGCTGTAAGCATGCAGCCTCGAAAAAAACACCGCCGCCGGCAGTCGGCTGATTCTTTTATTCTGTTTCGGAAGGCAAGTGCCTTCCGTAGGACCATCCGTACTGCTAAACATGAGAGTTGGAAATTTTATGTTGCCACCATTACGTCCGATACTCCTCTACCGCAGCAACCCGTCCTCGCAAATTCGTATAGTCAATATTGACTTATTAAATAAGTGCATAGGTGACATACTTAACATAATAGTTTCCCTTGAAAATCTTCATAGAAAACATCGACCTTACTTAACCTACTTAGTATGTTAAGATAAGCATCTTATTGCTTTGTAATTACAATTATTACCTAACCTATACCTATAATAGGTTAAGTAACAATTGTAATTACGAAGCTATAAGATGCTTATTTTAACATACTAAGTAGGTTAGGTAAGGTCGGTGTTTTCTATGAAGATTTTCAAGGGAAACTATTATGTTTAGTATGTCACCTATGCAGGTAACTAATAAGTCAATATTGACTATACGACTTTGCGAGGACGGGTTGACCACAGATCTGGAAGAAGATCCGCAAGATTGCGGGCAAGTTCGTTTCAGATGTCTCGCCGGTTCTCCACCTCCGTGGGACTCTTGTGGCGGATCCAGGGAAGGTCGCGGCCGAACTGGGTTCCCACTTTTCTTCTGTTAGCTCTGGTTCTCATCTTCCTCAATCCTTCCTTCTCCGTAAGCCTGTTCTTGAATCTTCTCCTTTAGATTTCCACACTCATCTCCGCCTTCCCTATAACGATCCTTTCTTTCTGAACTTCAGTCTGCCCTGGCCCTCTGCGGATCTACGGCAGCGGGCTCGGATGACGTTCATTATGAGATGCTTCGCCATCTCCCTCCGTGCACGTTTCAGTATTTACTGAATCTGTATAACCAGGTCTGGGAGTCGTCGTCCGTCCCTGAGGACTGGCTCGATGCCGTTGTACTCCCTATTCGGAAACCAGCGTCTCTCGGTACGTCCCCTAAGGACTTCCGCCCTATTGCTCTCACGAGTTGTGTTTGCAAGCTGATTGAGCGTATGGTAAATGTCCGTCTGATGTGGTTCTTGGAACACCGTCACCACCTCTCTCCTTCTCAATTTGGTTTTCGCAAGTGCCGCAACACGACTGATGTCATGGTGAAGTTGTAGGTCTATATTCGTACTGCTTTTGCTGCGAAGACCTCCGTTGTTGCTGTCCTTTTTGACCTGGAATAGGCTTATGACACAACTTGGAGATACCATATTCTGTCCCAACTTCGTTCTTTTGGCCTTCGTGGTAATCTCCCTCTCTTCCTTCAAAGCTTTCTCTCTCGTCGTACCTTTCGAGTCAGGCTTGGTGCCACTCTCTCTGCCTCTTTTCAGCACTATGAAGGTGTGCCCCAAGGTAGTGTTCTGAGTACTACTCTTATTCTGGTTGCCCTCAATGGTCTCTTTTCCTCCCTTCCTTCTGGCATCTTCTCCGCTCTTTATGTTGATGATCTTACTCTTTGCTGTCGAGGTGATGATTCGCCTCTCCTTCAACGGTGGCTTCAACTTGCGATTGATGCCGTGTCATCTTGGGCCACCAATCATGGCTTCAAGTTCTCTACTACTAAGACTTGTGCCATGACTTTTACTCGGAAGCGGGTCGTTCTTCGTCCCTCTTTGTCACTTTATGGTCATCCCCTTGAGTACAAAGATTCCACGAACCTTTTGGGATTACTCTTTGACACTCGCTTGTCTTGATCGCCCCATGTCTCTTACCTCTATGTTTGAATGCTCTAAGGCCCTTAACCTACTTAAGGTTTTGTCCCATACTTCTTGGGGAGCGGATAGGCGCACGCTCCTCTATTTGCATTCCTCTCTCGTCCTGTCTAAGCTCAATTATGGTTGCTCTGCATACTCTTCTGCTTCTCCTTCTACTCTTCGCCGTTTTGATCGTTTGCACCATACTCCATACTGGGTTGCGCCTCAGCTCTGGTGCTTTTCGTTCCACTCGTACCCTCAGTTTGTACGCTGACACTGGCTTTCTGTCTCTCCAGGATCGCCATGATCGCTACAGTCAACGCTATCTAGCGCGATCCTTACAACATCCTCACTCTCGCCTCTATCGTTCTTTGACTTTTACTCCTCCTGTAGTTCCTGTTCCTCTTCACCACCTTCCCCTTTCTGTCCGTTTGTCTCGCTTACAAGATTCTCTTTCGGTTCGTCTTGCTAATGTTTCTCCTCGTACTGTTCCCTCCTTGCCCCCATGGAGGGTCCCCCTTCCCAAATTTTGTACTTCTCTGACCCGCATCACTAAAGCTTTTACCCCTCCTACAGTTCTGAAACGCCTCTTCCTTGAGCACTTTTCTTCCCACTCCCACTCCGTTCCCATCTTCACGGACGGGTCAAAGTCTGCTGATGGTGTGGACTACTCTGTTGTTTTTCCTGACCACACTTATATGTGTCGCCTTCCTTTGGAGACTAGCATCTTCACAGCAGAACTCTTTGCTATTCTCTATGCTCTTCGTCTCCTGCTCTCTGGGGGGCAATCCTCCTTCATGGTAGTAGTTGACTCTCGTAGTGCCCTCATGGCTTTAGGGTCCTTTAATTCAGTCCACCCTGTGGTCATCGAGATTCAACATTGGCTGTTTCTTATCTCCAGTAAATTTAAGTCGGTTGCATTTTGCTGGGTTCTCAGCCATGTTGGTGTCTCTTTAAATGAGCGTGCGGATGCTGCCGCTAAGGATGCTATCCGCACTTGTCCCATCTCCCATAAAAGTGTTCCTTATTCCGACTTTTACCCTGTTATTCATGCCTACATCCTTGCCCGTTGGCAGCGTTGTTGGTCTTCTGTTATTGGTAACAAACTGCATACTCTAAAGAGTCGTGTGTCCCAGTGGCCTACCTCCTGCCACCGTAACCAGCGGTGGGAAACGGCTCTGGCTAGGTTACGTATTGGCCATACCCGTTTAACTCAAGGTCACTTAATGGAGCACCGCCCTGCTCCTTATTGTCCAAATTGCATTGTCCCTCTTACGGTCGTGCATATCCTTGTTGAATGTTCTGACTTCCAGGACGAGCATGTGTCTTGTTTTCCAACCATCCCCCGCGGTTGCTTGTCCCTCGATAGAATTCTTGGCGACTTAGATACTTTTGATACCGTTCGCCTTATGCGTTTTTGTTCTCGTATTGGCATTCTTGGTGATATTTAGCGCCCTCTGATTATCCCGCACATTTGATGGTGCTACATAGCCTTCCCGGTTTGGTGCCTTCTATTGATAATTACTTACTTACTTAAAAAGAGATCGAAACTCAAAAGTTTTTACCCAACGTCACGATCTCCCAAGGACTCTCTCTTCGGTAAGAGATCTGAAGTCGTTTTTCATCAGTCAAATGAATTTCCAGGGAGAACACGAGCCACTTATTCACACGTAAACTAGCCTAAACCACAAGTCAAAGGTAAACATACAAAGTGCTCAACCTCTGCAAGAGACTTGAACCCAGAAGGCTTAAATGTTTGCGCACCTGTATAGAAATAGTACGCTAACCTCTTGACGAAGCTGATCCTTAAAAGAGATCGAAACTTAAAGAGTTCTTACCCAAATCTCGATCTCCCAAGGACACCAGCAATGGTAAGAGATCAGAATTCGCTATTCATCAGTCATCTGCATTACCAGAGTGAACACGAGCCACATATTCTCAGGGTAAACTTGATAAAACCACAAGTCAAAGGTAAACACACAAACACACAAAGGGGTTAACCCTTGCAAGAGACTCGAACCCAAAAGGCACAGACGTTCGCGCACTTGTACAGAACTTGTACGCTGAATGCTTGACCACGCTGATCCTTAAAAGAGATCGAATCTCGGGACTTTTTACTTAACATCTCGATCACCCAAGGACACCCGCTATGGTAAGATATTAGAATTCGTTTTTCATTAGTTGACTGCATTACCAGGGAGAACACGAGCCACATATTTACACGTAAACATGCCTAAACCACAAGTCAAATGTAAACACACAAAGGACTGAACCCCCTGCAAGAGATTCGAACCAAGAAGGTGCAAATATTTGCACACCTCTGCAGAACTGGTATGCTGTCCGATTGACCATGATGATCCTTAAAGAGATCGAAACTTGGGGTTTTTAACCCAACTTCTCGATCTCCCAAGGACACCCGCTATGGTAAGAGATCAGAATTCGTTTTTCATTAGTCAATTTCATTTCCAGAGAGAACACCAGCAACATATTCACATGTAAAGTTGCCTAAACCACAAGTCAAAGGTAAACACAAAAAGGGCTCAACACCTGCAAGAGACTCCAACCTAGAAGGCACAGGTGTTCACGCACCTGTATAGAAATAGTACACTGACCGTCTTGACACTGGGACACTCTCTCTTAGATATCTGTTTTTTTTATTAATACATTAGGTACATCTGCATTAGTGCAGCTACCCTAGACTATATGAAGTGGAATACAGTGTGTCAAAATATCTAACTAGGTGATGCTAAAAAATCCCCATCACACAGGATGGTTAGTCATACAGAGGAATGTGATAGGCAGTCTGCACTGGCAGACCCCGGAAGCATTTTGAGGATATCATGAACACAAGATTTGAATAAGGTAGCATTGGTAATAAAAGTCCCCATCTCGCAGGATGGTTAGTCATACAGGGCCATATGTTTAGTAGCCTGCACTGGCAAATTTTGGATACACTGTGAGGATATCTTCAAGAATACGAGAGTGAATAAAGTAATTGCAAAGCTCCAGGCACCTCATGCCAACTGGTCTGAAAGGTCTAATAACTGGGCATTCAGTGATGTAGTGCGGGAGATCGTGCCGTAGTTCCTGCTCACAGAGTTTACAACTGGAGTGCTCAGATATCTGGTCTGCCTGAGGTTCCCAGCTGGGTGTTTATACTCGTGTCCCAGCAACATGTCAGTGGTCTCATTAGTTATCTTAAATCAAGGATGCAATCTCATGTGCAGTGCAAGGTGACATAAATGGTTTCACCCAAAATAGCTGTAGAGAATGGAGGCTCACTCAATCTAATTGGTAATATTAAAAGTTTACTGAAGAAAATATATACACTTGCATAGGAAATAAAATAGGTGGCATTGTTCATTGGCAGCAACACTCCTCTCGCTCTGTATCTAGTAACGCGGTCAGCTGACTGGGTCCACTCGTCCGTCGGCTGGCACACACCTCGCACCTCTGGCAACACGATCAGCTGGGTGGGTCCAACTGTCAGATGGCGGGACACACCTCGCGCCTCTGGCAACATGATCAGCTGGCTGAGTCCAACTGTCAGATCGGCAGGAACACACCTCGTGCCTCTGGCAACACAATCAGCTGGGCGATTCAAAGTTTGTTTCTGGTTTCTTGAAAACCAGCCGCTACTTCCAGATACACTAACGTCACCACATCTTCATATTTATGTTCCATCACCAACTCATGCCTACATATGCTCCTTGGCTTCTAGCCTAAAACTATCACATAGACAATAAATGATAACAAGAAATGTTCACGATATAAAGAATATCCTAGCGCGCCCAGATCAGAGTGGTAAAGGAAGGGATAACTATCTACCTTACTTCATTCCATTACGAAGCCGACTCGTCCTCTGGCGAGGGATGATGAGGTTCCTGGTCTGGGCTTCTGGTCTTCCGTTGATCAGTTCCAACAAACACAAGTTCCTCAGTCGTCCTTGTAGTAGCGCTTCTTCGCCGTTCTCACACCTGGCAGGCATGGTCCTCCTCCTCCTCTTGCTTGGGGTACTG
Source organism: Procambarus virginalis (assembly GCA_020271785.1). Taxonomy (NCBI): domain Eukaryota; kingdom Metazoa; phylum Arthropoda; class Malacostraca; order Decapoda; family Cambaridae; genus Procambarus; species Procambarus virginalis. The sequence continues at coordinate 40,759 of WNGS01149728.1, forward strand.
GAGTCAGGTACCTGCACCGTCGTCCTCCTCCTCTCGCTGGCACTGTAGATCCAATTTGCAGTCCAGTACAGCTTCCCCTTGCCTCACGTCCACTAGATTCGGCCCGGCCGTCTCTACTCGCTTGATATGTAGAATGTGGTTCGCTGGGTGTCCCAGACGTCTCCAGCCCAACGTTCGTCCCTGCTACAGACTCTTGATAATAGAGCTCTTGACTCTCTAGCCCGGCCAATCCTTTCTCCTTGGCACTCCACGGGATGTCTGCAGTATCAAAGCGATGCTTAAATCCTCTGGTAGGGGCTCTCTGGCCTCTAGATCTGGAGCTCACTGGAACGAGTCCTCTCTCTCTTCAGGTTATCTTGAGATGATTTCGGGGCTTAGTGTCCCCGCGGCCCAATCCTCGACCAGGACTCCACCCCCCAGGAAGCAGCCCGTAGCAGCTGACTAACTCCCAGGTACCTATTTACTGCTAGGTAACAGGGGCATCAGGGTGAAAGAAATTCTGCCCATTGTTTCCACCTCGTGATGTCACACCGCCCGAGGGCCCTCGTCATTGGTCACTTCCAGCATGTGACCTAACCTGGCCAATCAGGTGCCGCAACGCTTTGGCGGGAAACAAAATGGTTTGGCGCCATCTTGTGCCTCAAATGGGCGTAAGCCCCTTGCATAATCAAACTTAAATGGCAATTTTACAGCCAACCTGATAACGCTCCACACTCTCACACATATGAAAATGTTCCCTGGATATCAGAGAACGCTCAGGTTATGGAGATATGACTCTTTAAGCTGGGTTAGGAGAAATATAGGGGTGGGACACCGTCACACTTACCTAACCTAACCTAACCTACCGTATTTTACCTAAAGTAACTTAACTTACGTAACCTAACATATAAAACCTAACCTAACTAACCTAACCGAACTTACNTTCTTGAGAAGTTTAATTCTTGCTCGAGGTGGACGACTTTGGTAGATAGATCTTGATTGTTCTTGAGTAAGGCTCCAGCTTCATTCTGCAAGATAATAATGAACCATGCAGGTACATTATTAAGGCCCGACTGCTCTTTGATACTGACATTTGATCTTCATGTACTTGAGTTAATAACTTACCAGGGGTTATCAGCAAGGTGCTTGAAGTCAGAAAAAGGGGCAGTTGCTCGTTTAAGTTGGTCCATATGGCTACATTAACAGTGGCATGGCCCGTGTCGGAGATGGCGCTGCGCCCAGCTGACATTGTTTGTTATTGTTGAGTCGGTACCCCACCCCCACACGCGGCCACCGAGGGGGAGATAGCTGAACTAATCATGTTGCTATCCTGGCTAGTAGGGTTATTCCTGTTTGGTGTGCTTCCTTTCTTAGGGGTCTTACCGGTCTTATTATGCATGGTAGCAGGATAAAATGTAGCAGGTACAATAGGGAAGACTCGTTGATGAGGCAGCAGTGAACGTCGGGTACAGCTTCCTAGCTCCAGGCAGCAACACTAGTGAGGGTCGAAATGAGAGAATATGGGTTGGTCTTGTTGGTTTTTTCAATCACATTTGGGTCACTGTGCACTTAGCTGCCTTTGGGTTATGCTACATCATTTGTTGGTAGCCGAGAGCTCAAAGATCAGCTGATAAAAGAGGAGGGAGGGCAGGGGCCGACAGGTGTTGTTGACGTTCGTTCGTCGAATCAATATATAATTTGATAGGATATATAATATTGATAGAATATATAGAATGATGAACGTTCATATTCCGTATTAAATTGCATTTTTTATAACACCACGATAGATCACTGCTATTGTGGTGGGGGGCTGCAATAACTCATTTAAAGTGACTACTGTTGCTATGCAATCCTTTTTTTGCTATCACGCCCAAACCCAAAAATGTAAAAGTAGAATCCATCAACCACCTTGATGTCAGTGGGGTATGTCAAGGGCAAAGGATTTTAGAAAATGTTAGACCACCTTTTAAAAGTGAGAAGATGAATTCATGCTAGTAAGAAGGGCTAGCATGAGTTAGTAAGAAGGGCTAGCATGAGTTAGTAAGAAGGGCCAGTATGAGTTAGTAAGCATGGCTAGCAAGAGTTAGTAAGGAGGGCCAGCATGAGTTAGTAAGAAGGGCTGTCATGAGTTTGTAAGAAGGGTTGTTGTTGTTGTTAAAGATTCGCTACTTGGAACAAAAGTTCCAAGTAGCACGGGCTATGGTGAGCCCGTAGTGCTGGCATGAGTTAGTAAGAAGGGCTAGTGTGAGTTAGTAAGCGGGCTAGCAAGAGTTAGTAAGAAGGGCTGGCGTGGGTTAGTAAGAAGGGCTAGCATGAGTTAGTAAGAAGGGCCGAGATGAGTTAGTAAGAAGGGCCTGCATGAGTTAGTAAGAAGGGCTAGCATGAGGGCTGGCATGAGTTAGTAAGAAGGGCTAGCATGAGGGCTGGCATGAGTTAGTAAGAAGGGCTAGCAAAAGTTGTAAGCAGGGCTAACCACTCTAACTTAACAACTAGCTTGAAGTTCATCTAATATTCCCATCACACTGGGTTTTTTAAATGTAGCTTGGAAAAAAAATCATCAGGACTAATCTCGCGCCACCAAGAGCTCTGCACATTCTTGCTCTCTAACAAATCCCCCAAGTCTTCCAGAAGCCCACCCAGTCACTCACCCGGGAGTAGACATGTTTTCGCCCAACTGTATTTATTAAAATAATACGTCAGATAGAAATAGTTTCGCATTGGTATTATATTTACTTTATAAATTTCCTCTACAAAAATGAAATGCCATTGCGCATTATGATCGTTTTATATTGAATATTGCATAAATACTTACGAGATTTCATAAAAAAATATTTTAATGAGCCAAGTTTGGAAGGCTTTGGTTGTAAAACCTTACTGAACAACCAAACCAAAATTGCATGCATGGTATCGAACGAAGAAATCTTCTCGAAGTGCGATGAGGGCAACATTGTTTAAGGATCTCTTCCCACCTGACTACCCCCAGTACAAGGAACAACATCAAATGACGAAGTAAGAAAAAATAGAGGATTCTAAGAAGAAACCAACTGAGAGCAGCCGCTCTCTTCCCCCTCTTTAGGGGGATGGGGACCTAATTTTGCTCGTTTTGAGATGGTGGTACCCGACGTAGACACACTCCACACACCAAGAGGAAAGAAAACCTCCACTGCCGCCTTCCAGACCCGTCTCCCAGCCTAGCCAGATATGGATTGATACAGCATCTACACTCGGACAAGCAGCTGGGTCTAGCCCTGGCACTTTTTTCTTCAACTTCAGCATTTCCTCTCACCGACTTCTCTTCAGCTGTCCCCACTTCAAGGCTCGCCCCAATGGGCATTCTTCTCCTGTATTATCGTATCATATCGTTTTAAAATTACCACTTACTTTTTTAATAAATAATAAAATTATTAACGTTGACAAGGATTTACTTCTAAAATATATTGTCTTTTAAGATTTTTATGTGCAATAAAGTTAGAGATTTTCAATACTTACTTACTAATACAACTTACTTACTCCCTGCTTACTAATACAATAACGAGTACCAATCGTTAAAGTTTTTTTTTCCATCACAGAGAAAATCTTTCTTTCTCCCACATGTTTCAGCATTTGCATTGGATGCAGAGCAACCTTCGTGCAAGTCCTGGCTCAGTTCCCCAACGTCCAAACTATTGGACATTGCAAATTTCACTAAATGATGCGGTATCTTAGTTGCCCCCCTCTAATTATAGAGATTTTAATCTCTAAACATTTAAGAGCCAAGAACGACTCGTGCAGGCCCGTGTTCAATCCCGACGTTCAAGCTTTATGGCTATAGTAAATTTCTCTAAATGAGGCCGTATCTTGCCCTGACCAACTGTTTTGGCTCAATTGTAACCCATCCAGCCGCAGTCTGCTGGATAGAAGGGCAGTGAGCCTGATAAAAATAAAAACATAAATTGTTAGATCAGCCTCTAAATGAAGCCGTATCTCGCCCTGACCAACTGCTTTTGGCTCAATTGTAACCCATCCAGCCAAAGTACGCTGGATAGAGGGGCAGTGGGCCTGATAAAAATAAAAATAAAAACATATAAATTGTTAGACTAGCTCTTTACATATGCTAGTTGTTTAATTTAGAAACTGCTACTAATGTGATGATGCAAGAGGAGCCAGTACACATCTATGGATCATCTAATAAAAGCAGCAGACTTCTAGATGTTACTACTGCTCAGCTTAGCTCCCCACTGGATGGCCGGCGGTGCGCAGGAAAAACAGATAAATTACGACACTAGCTCTCCACATATCCCAGTCTTGGTTTTAATTTAGAAACTGCACTTGCGGTCTTTCTCGTGCCCCCATTGTTGATGTGTGACAATGACCATTGGATTTTTCAAAACTAGCTCATTAAGATTGCGAAAACTTGCTTTAGCTAAATGAATTGTGTAGGTTCTGACTCTGAGGCCCATTATGCATCGCTGCATCCCTTTCCACTACTGCCCGCAAGATGGGAATAGGGGCTGCATTAATAAATTAATTAAAACTAACATTCAATTATATATTCTCAAACTTATGCAAAAAAAAAACTTACAATCACATTTGCCAACTTGCACAAATTAATTTTGGCAATTTCGTTTACCCATTTTTTCTTTGTTTTCTTGCTTGAGCCAAATGAATTGTTGGGTTAATTGTCAGAGTCCATTACCCGCCGTGGTAACCCTTCCCACTACCCGCCCCATGAGATGGGTATGGGATTCATAATAAATGAACTAAACTAGCATTCAATTATATTCTCAACAAACATGCAAACCCATACAATTACATTAGCAAGCTAACACAAATTCATTGAGCAAGTTTAACTATTCGCATACTTTGCGTCATTATATAATGGAATACGAAAAAGAAATTCACAGAATTCAGAGATAACACCATCAATGGAGTCCAAGAAATACGCAAGTACTTCATTCATAATGATGCGCTGCCAGGAATCTTAGCAAAGTAACCAAAATATTTGCTTACTGTAGGTAAAGGATGCACATGACTCTCCGGTTAGGCGGTTGTGGAGTGAGACCTGCAACTGCGGACTTGCCATAGATGTAAAAATGCCTTGCATAGAGACTGTTGCAAGCAATTGTTGAATCACTTAGGGTGCATATATGTATGTGTATGTAGCAGTGACAATCGCGTAACGAGCTTTCAAGAGATTGTCACTTGCATAGCTAAACAATATGTAGGGTTCAGTTTCCAAACCAATTATGCGGCTCTCGAACCCTTTTCCCCGCTACATGCGGGAGATCCCTTTATTTTCAGCTAAAATATATTGTATTCAGGGGTTCGCTGGTGTCAGAGCACAATCAAAGCCCAATATACCCCCTAAACTTTCCCTATCCCATCTAAATTTAAAGTGCATTTCCATTCCCAATATACAGCCAACGCATATTATACAGCATCCCCAAGACCATTTCATAAGAGTTAATGCTGCATCCCTCCAGGTAATTTCATCAAATTAAAGACAATTCTACCAATTTTACCTAAATTTTGTTGTGTATGCACAACCAAAAGCCCAATTTCCCAAAGCTAAAAAATAATAGCCCAAGCAAATTTATTAAATTACTCCAGTTTAAAGACAATTCCACCAAAAGTTATCTCCAATTATAAAAAAAAAAACTAACACTGAATTAAATGTAACTAATCATATAACAACCAAAGCTAAATTTCGCTGTCCCTCCCCCCCCCCCCTTCACACCAACCCCACCCCAGGAATAGGCTTGATTTGTTCAAGCCAAAAGCCCAATTCACCCAAGTTTTTCTATCTCATCTAAAAATAAGTTCATTTCCAAGCCCAGTATCCAGCCACGACATATTTCCCATTCCCAAGACCATTTCATAGTGTTAGTGCTGTGGCCATCTACCTAATTTCATCTCAATTAATGACAATTCCCCATTAAATATAGGGAAAAATATGCCAAATCATATCACAGCCAAAGCCCATTTCACCCAAGTTTCACCTATCCCATACACATTTAATGTGCATTTTCAATATCCATTATCCAGTTGCCCCATGTCATGCCCTATTCCCAAGACTATTTCATAGTAATAGCGCATTGTCCTTCCAGCTTTTTCCAAATATCCAGATATGCTTATATATCATCACTTCTAGGAAATCAGTCCTATTCTAATGCAGCCAAGGTCAAATTTAGCCAAATTTATCCCAATTTATGACAATCTCCACCTAATTTATGGCAATTTAATCAAATTTCCACCTAATTTATGGCAATTTAATCAAATTTCCACCTAATTTTGCCCCAATTTATCCTAATTTAATCCAATTTCCACTAAATTTACCCGAGTTTGTCCGTTTCATAGCGCAACAAAAGCCTAATTTGACCAAGTTTCACCTATCCCATATAAATTTAATGTGCATTTTCAATATCTAATATCCAGGTGCCCAATGTCACGCCCTATCCCCAAGACCATTTCATAGTAATAGCGCTGTGTCTATCCAGCTATTTCCAAATATCCAGATGTGTTTATATATCTTCAATCCTACGAAACCAGACCTAACCTAACACACAGCTAAGGCCAAATTTATCCCAATTTAATCCAATTTCCACCTAATTTGATCCAATTTTATTCTAATTTAATCCAATTCCCGCCAAATTTACCCGAGTTTACCTTTTCATAGCACAACCAAAGCCCCAATTTGACCAAATTTCACCTATCCCAATTAAATTTAATGTGCATCTTCGATATCCGGTCGCCCCCAATGTCATAGCCTATTCCCAAAGACCATTTCGTAGTAGTAGTGCAGTGTTCATCCAGCCATTTCCATGTTCCAGATGTGTTTATATATCATCAAACCTACCAAAAGCAGACCTAACCCAATACGGCTAAGGCCAAATTTTAACCAAATTTTTCCCAATTTAAGATAATTTCCACCTAATTTGCCACAATTTTATCCAATTTCCACCAAATTTTACCATAGTTCACCTTATCATAGCACAGCCAAAGCCCCAGTTTGTCCAAGCTTCAACCATTCCATATAACTTTTATGTGTATTTCCAGTATCCAATATCCAGTGGTCAATGTCATACTCCATTCCCATAGACCATTTCATGGTGACAGTGCAGGGTCCGACGAGCCATTTCCAATATACAGATGCGTTGATATACATCAATCCTGCCTTAAACCAGACCTAACCCTAACATGGCTAAGATCAAATTTAACCAAATGTATCACAATTTAAGACAATTTCTACTTAATTTGCCCCAATTTATCCACATTTAAGACATTTTCTACCAAATTTACCCGATTTTACGTATTATAGCACGGCCAATGCCCAATTTGTCCCCCAAGTTTCACCTATTCTATATACTGTACTGCAAATTTAAGGTGCATTTTCAATATGCAGTCCAATATTCTCGGCTGTTTTTTTTATTTGTTAGTTATGGATCTTTGTTAAGTATTGTATTTTATATTCTTAGAAAAGTGTTTGTTTGGATATTAACCCAACTACCCTGTACCCTAACCTACGTGGATCTTTGCCGAATATGCCTGTCAATGTTGGTTATGGACTCAATTAAATTATGAAGCTAACTTGCCTTGACCTGACGTTAATTGTTGCACCTTCTTTTTTTGGGGAAAGTGATGTTTTTGCATCAACCCAACCGCCCTTGCCCATACCTCTGATACCAAGATCTTAGTTCCATATATGGTATCTTATTCTTGGGACACAGCCAACCCATCCCAACCTAACCTCTATTAACTATGGGTTTAATGGCCATTTTTCTCTACATCAGTTCAAACACAAGCCAACCTCATATAAATGGATTTGAACTCCATTTGTACACATGTTCTTAGGAAACATGATAAGATTCGCCATATCTGTATCATTAAGTAATCAATTTTTCATTAACCTAGCCTATAACCCCCCCCCCCCCCTCAAAATTCTGACAAATTATGGATATTAAAGAATTAAAGTAGGAATATATTTTCACATTAGCTTAATATAACCCAAATTTAACACAAATTTGTCCCAATTGGAAATGCACTATAAATTTAGATGGGATAGGGAAAGTTTAGGGAGTATATTGGGCTTTGATTGTGCTCTGACACAGCGAACCCCCTAAATATAATATATTTTAGCTGAAAATAAAAGGGATCTCCCGCATGTAGCGGGAAAAAGGGTTCGAGAGTCGCATAATTGGTTTGGAAACTGAATCCTACATATTGTTTAGCTATGCAAGTGACATCTCTTGAAAGCTCGTTACGCGATTGTAACTGCTACATACACACATATATGCACCCCTAAGTGATTCAACAAGAGGCTTGCAACAGTCTCTATGCAAGGCATTTTTACATCTATGGCAAGTCCGCAGTTGCAGGTCTCACTCCACAACTGCCTAACCGGAGAGTCATGTGCATCCTTCACCTACAGTAAGCAAATATTTTGGTTACTTTGCTAAGATTCCTGGCAGCGCATCATTATGAATGAAGTAATTCCGTATTTTTTGGACTCCATTGATGGTGTCATCTCTGAATTCTGCGAATTTCTTTTTCATATTCCATTATATAATGACGCAAAGTATGCGAATAGTTAAACTTGCTCAATGAATTTGTGTTAGCTTGCTAATTTAATTGTATGGGGTTTGCATAAGTTTGTTGAGAATATAATTGAATGCTAGTTTAGTTCATTTATTATGAATCCCATACCCATCTTGTGGGGCGGGTAGTGGGAAGGGTTACCACGGCGGGTAATGGACTCTGACAATGAAGCCAACAATTCATTTTGGCTCAAGCAAAATTAATTTGTGCAAGTTGGCAAATGTGATTGTAAGTTTTTTTTGCATAAGTTTGAGAATATATAATTGAATGTTAGTTTTAATTCATTTATTAATGCAGCCCCTATTCCTATCTTGCGGGCAATAGTGGAAAGGGATGCAGCGATGCATAATGGGCCTCAGAGTCAGAACCTACACAATTCATTTAGCTAAAGCAAGTTTTCGCAATCTTAATGAGCTAGTTTTGAAAAATCCAATGGTCATTGTCACACATCAACAACGGGGCACGAGAAAGACCGCAAGGGCAGTTTCTAAATTAAAACCAAGACTGGGATATGTGGAGAGCTAGTGTCATAATTTATCTGTTTTTCCTGCGCACCGCCGGCCATCCAGTGGGGAGCTAAGCTGAGCAGTAGTAACATCTAGAAGTCTGCTGCTTTTATTGGATGATCCATAAATGTGTACTGGCTCCTCTTGCATCATCGCATTAGTAGCAGTTTCTAAATTAAACAACTAGCATATGTAAAGAGCTAGTCTAACAACTGATATGTTTTTATTTTTATCAGGCCCACGGCCCCTCTATCCAGCGTACTTCGCCTGGATGGGTTACAATTGAGCCAAAAACAGTTGGTCAGGGCGAGATATGGCTTCATTTAGAGGCTGATCTAACAATTTATATGTTTTTATTTTTATCAAGCCCACTGCCCTTCTATCCAGCAGACTGCGGCTGGATGGGTTACAATTGAGCCAAAAACAATTGGTCAGGGCGAGATATGGCCTCATTTAGAGAAATTTACTATAGCCAAAAAGCTTGAACGTCAGGAACTGAACGCGGGCCTGCACGAGAGTCGTTCTTGGCACTCAAATGTTTAGAGATTAAAATCTCTATAATTAGAGGGGGCAACTAAATACCGCATCATTTAGTGAAATTTGCAATGTCCAATAGTTTGGACGTTGGGGAACTGAGCCAGGACTTACACAAAGGTTGCTCTGCATCCAATGCAAATGCTGAAACATGTGGGAGAAAGAAAGATTTTCTCTGATGGAAAAAAAAAACCTTTAACGATTGGTAATCTAAGTATTGAAAATCTCTAACTTTGTAGCACATAAAAGTCTTAATCAAAAGACAATATTTTTTAAGAGTAAATCCTTGTCAACATTAATAATTTTATTATTTATTATAAATGTAAGTGGTAATTTTAAACCAAAGCCTTCCAAACCTGGCTCTTTAAATTTTTTTTATGAAATCTCGTAAGTATTTATGCAAATTCAATACAAACGATCATAATGCGCAATGGCATTTCATTTTTATAGAGGAAATTTATAAAGTAAATATAATACCAATGCGAAACTATTTCTAACTGACGTATTATGTTTAATAAATACAGTTGGGCGAAAACATGTCTATTCCCCGGGTGAGTGACTGGGTGGGCTTCTGGAAGACTTGGGGGATTTGTTAGAGAGCAAGAATGTGTAGAGCTCTGGGTGGCGCGAGATTAGCCCTGATGATGATTTTTTTCCAAGCTACATTTAAAAAAACCCAGTGTGATGGGAATATTAGATGAACTTCAAGCTAGTTCAAGCTAGGGAAGCCGGTCGGCCGAGTGGACAGCACGCTGGACTTGTGATCCCAGGTTCGATCCCAGGCACCGGCGAGAAACAATGGGCAGAGTTTCTTTCACCCTATGCCCCTGTTACCTAGCAGTAAAATAGGTACCTGGGTGTTAGTCAGCTGTCACGGGCTGCTTCCTAGGGGTGGAGGCCTAGTTGAAGACCAGGCCGCGGGGACACTAAAGCCCCGAAATCATCTGATGATAACCTCAAGTTAGTTGTTTAGTTAGAGTGGTTAGCCCTGCTTACAACTTTTGCTAGCCCTTCTTACTAACTCATGCCAGCCCTTCTTACTAACTCATGCCAGCCCTTCTTACTAACTCATGCTGGCCCTTCTTACTAACTCATGCGGGCCCTTCTTACTAACTCACGCCAGCCCTCATGCTAGCCCTGCTTACTAACTCTTGCTTGCCTTGCTTACTAACTCATGCTAGCTCTTTTTACTAACTCACGCCAGCCCTGCTTACTAACTCTTGCTAGCCCTGCTTACTAACTCTCACTAGCCCTTCTTACTAACTCATGCCAGCCCTTCTTACTAACTCTTGCTAGCCATGCTTACTAACTCATGCTGGCCCTTCTTACTAACTCATGCTAGCCCTTCTTACTAACTCATGCTAGCCCTTCTTACTAGCATGAATTCATCTTCTCACTTTTAAAAGGTGGAGGTCTAACATTTTCTAAAACCCTTTGCCCTTGACATACCCCCACTGACATCAAAGGTGGTTGATGGATTCTACTTCTACATTTTTGGGTTTGGGCGTGATAAGTAGTCACGTTAAATGAGTTATTGGGGCCTCCCACCACAATAGCAGTGATCTACCGTGGTGTTATAGAAAAGCAATTTAATACAGAATATGAACCAATTCCTATTATATATTAAATTGCTTAAAATACTAAACTATTTTCCTTTATAGTATACATACAAGTGTCAAACTAATGCTTGGGGGTCTCAAACCCAACACAATATGCCTGAGGCCCCACTATTTATCATTTTTGTTTGTATTCTATGAAATATCGCAGCTAATGCCAATGTTTCTAATGTTTATTACAAAAGATAGACATAATTATGATGCTTTTTTCCCTTTTAAAAACAAATTTAAGACCCGAACAAATATATCTATAATATCTATAAACAGGTTATACCATACAAATGCAAGCATGCCTTAATCACCAGCACTCAATTGAATTCCATAGAAAATGGAATCTTTACTTTGGCCACAGAAAACAGTGCAAAGTCGAGGGGGGGGGGGTGACTGGAATAAACAGTTTCCAACCTGACTCTTCTCACATATAAACATGTCTTTCTTGACCTCATTTCATATTATATAGAGTACTGAAAGCTCATTTTCCACAGCAAATATACTAAGGAACTCATTTTATGACTAGAACGCAAACTAGGACCCCTCATTCAGATTAAAAACACGAGAATTATTGACTGAACATTTACCCACCATCAAACACACAGAACTCTTTAAAGCTATTTTAATTTCTTTAAAACCCTAATATGACCCCTCTCACATGCAGATCCTGTTCTATGGTTCGCCCTTCATGTCAATGTACCCCCACAGTATCATGCAAATTCAAGATAAGGCTTACTACACCTAAATATCCAACTTGATCTTTGTAAGGAATCTTGACCCCCCTTGTATGCTTGACCCCACTGGGGTATTCATAGGTAGGGGGGTCCCTATTGCTGACGTCAGGTCACGTGACACCCCCGCGACAAATAAGGAAAATTTCACCTGATTGGCCCATGACCCTGGGACGGAAAGAGAATTTTTCTACTCGGCTCCTGATTGGTCAAAAAAATCGCGCCCCGTTCTCTCTGCCCACCTCTGACCATTACAGAAAATGGAGCGGTGCCAAGGGCTCCCTATACTATTCAGTCACAGCATCATTTAAGTACTACAAAAACTTCTATATTCGCTTTCAACTATGTTTTTTTGTTTTAATCTATTGAACATTCACCCTCTGATCCATTCAAAAGTAAGGGCCCCCAAATTGATACCATAGTACTCTGGTAACACCCCGGGCCAAATCGTGAATTTTTGCTCATGCTATTAAATACTCCAAAAACGTTTAAATTCCTTTCACCAGTGTATTTTTTGGTTTTAATCTATTGAACATTCATCCTCTGTTCCTTTCATAAGTAGGGACCCCCTTCTTGATGAATAATACTCATGATAAACATACGCGACAAATCGTGCAAAAACAGGGCACGAGTAGCTCAGGCTCACCCTTGGAGGTGGGTCCCGGGGACCCCTGGGGGGAATGGACCACCACCCCACCCAGCCAGCCAAACCAGGTGCGCACCAGTGCGTCCTGGCCCAACTGTTTGAAAAGTTTTTGCACGATTTGGCCCGCCAGGGTCGAGTCGGCATGGAAGTGCCCAACCGTTTCTGAAAATCAATTCACCATTTGTCTCGTTTTACACTACTCACGTCCCCTGAGCAGGAAGGAAGAGGACTCTCGCTATATTAGATCAACTATCAGTACAGTGTTCCGAAGTGGTCCCAACATATCTTACAATCTAGAAGTCATCCATACACACTTGGACTTCAGATTGAGGACGCAGCTTACCAGAATCACGGACACCAGTTCGGCAGGCATATTTACCTTGTTTAGTTGTATTTTGAGCTCAAATGATAACTAATATAGGTGCCATGTCGTGACGCTGCAGGCTATAAAAATAACCCCATGTAAGTGCACTTCCTTCTCCTCCAAATATTTAGATATTACATTTATGTGTGTGAATACTAGTTTGGAGTGGAAATTATGGAATTTAGTTATTACAGCATGGTGCAACACCCCTGAGGAAGTGTGTGACCGCCACACACTCACGTGTTCCAAGTATTGCTATCTCAAGCTGTTTCCAGACTGTTGTACAGTGGACTACATTTACGTCTCTCTGTCACAGATGAGATTTAATCAGTTTTCATTGTAGATAGTACTTTTATTATTTAGAGTCCATATATACTATATTGCATTGATTAATTATTAATTTTTATTTTGCAGTACTATTTCTTGCATTACATATTTTCTCATTATCTATGTGTGTGCATATTATCATTATTATTATTACATAATATATGTTACACATAGACTAATCTTATAGAAGACCCCCCCCCCAAAAAAAAAGTGTCATGGGAGGCTGGCTCTAGAATGTATAGAATTTACAGTCATTGCTTAATATAATTTATTCATATATAATCATAAATCCATAAGCCACTGGTTCTCTCATTTAATAATGCATTCTGGTCCTTCGAGCTATCTTAGAATTAATCATCATCTTGCATTCATAAAATTATACATATTATTTGTATTAAACTGGAACCAGATATCCCCACAAGCATCTTTGATAAAAGTTGGGGGTCAGATTTACCTAGACAGAAAGCCAGCAGCTTGTCAAAGGTCCCCCCAGTTGCCTTGATGAACTTTACAAGTTGTATTTCACAACCCAGCAGAAGTATGGAGTTTACAATTTTGGCGGGTAGGCTGGATCACGGGTTTACTGCCCTATAGGTGGAAAGGCCTCTCTTGTGTTCTGTCCTTCAAGTTCAAGTTCAAGTATGTTTATTGAGATAAGCAAGAAATACAGCTCAAAGGGATAGAGTAGCTTAGGCTATTTCTACCCCCCCTCTACTTCAAGTCCCTCAAGGGGCGCACAAAATCAGTGAGTACAAATAGACAAATAACATTACAAGAATCCCATTTAACATTGCAGGTTAATATAGTAAGAACAGCATATAATTGTTACACTCTTGGGGCAAAATTCTTGTAGCTCCTAAGTGTACTGTCTATCATACCATTATCACACATCCAAACAATTTGATGTGGTACACTATTTATTTCCTTATTTCTATAGTTATCAATAAGTTGACAATGTTATACATAATGTTTTAAGGTGTGGGCGTGCGGCATACTACATAATTTACACTCCTTATCTTTTTCACTAACATCAACACCGTATTGCCAGATATATTTGTATCCTAATCTTAATCTCATGTAAATTGAATCCTTCCAAGATGACTTTCCTTTACCATAAGTGAAGAACGAATTTGTATTTATTATTGAATAATTCTTAAGTGTGTTACTACTGTCCACCATTGCCATTCTCTTTATCATTTCTTCACCCTCTTGGATCATCTTGATTCTTGTTTTTATTTGTTTCAAGGTTAACTGACATACAACATCAACGAGATTTTTTTCAGTGGCTCTCTTCGCTATCTCATCAACTACCTCATTCAACAGTATTCCCACATGTGAAGGAATACACATGAATATTACTTTATACCCAGTTTTTTCTAATTTCTTAACATTCTCTTTACACTCTATCACAATATTCAGATATACTGGGCATCTGCTATTTAAAGACTCTAACGCTCCTCTGCTGTCAATAAAGAAGCAAGCATTTTTTACCACATTTGACTACTTCCTGTAATCCTGCTAATACTCCTTGGAGTTCAGCCTGCGTTGAAGAGACATTGTCAGTTAAGCGGCGTCCAATAACAGTATCTACAGTGCCAATGTCAGTGTACTCCCTGATCAAGATTCCACATCCTGCCTTCCCATCCCTAGCTACTGACCCATCACAATATACATGTAGAGTGTTTTCTGTAGGCATTTTTCTAATTATACAATCATATGTTGCCCTCAGCTCTCCTATTTCATACAAACTTTTTTTCTTTTGCAAGGGAGTAATTACTACATCTACATTACAATCCTCCCATGGTGGTGTGAATTTTCTCTTGGGCACATCATTGCACTCTTTAATAACATCATATTTTATAACATTAGAACATAAGTTATTCATATATACTCTCTTCTTCATCATACACTGTTCACTACTTTCCACCTTTCGAAACCGAGAGGATTAATTCATTAGCTCCCCCACCTCTCATTAATCTAATGGCAGAGGCTACATTTATCTCTGAAATTCTATCCCCAATACTCTGCAGATTCAGCTCCATCCTCATTATCTCAATCATAGCATTTCTTGGGCATCCTAAGATAATTCTTATGGCTTCATTTTGTACCTTCTCTAACTTGCCCATCCTACCTTTACCAAAACAAGAAATGACAGGTGCAGCATAATCAATAAGAGATCTTACAGTACTCAAGTATATCATTCATAGCACAGGGACTCCCACTCCCTTTCCACAGCATGCCAAGGCCTTCAGAGGTTGGTAATCTCTTCCGACATTGACCCAACAGTCTGTTCATCTCAGCTTCCAAACTCTCATGGGTATATTCAACATATATGCCTAAATATTTATATATATTAACTCTCTCTATATTTTTACCGTTTATTTTCAATATAATGGGCCTCCGACTTCTACATTCGAACTTAGTTTTGTTTTCATTAACCACCAGTCCCATATGGTGACACAGGTATCCGAAATTGTCCAACACTGTTTGAACCTTTGAAATATCTTTGCCCTGAAACAAAAAATATCATCGGCATATATGATCGGAGTTACCCCATTTGAGTATCTCTCAGATGCTATCTTATTCATTAGTACATTAAACAGGGTGGGACTCAACATTCCTCCCTGAGGTGTGCCGAGTTCAAAAGACCTCATACCTGACATGCAACCTTGATACCACACCTGAGCCTTCCTTTCGTAAAGATAATCCCCTATCCAGCGCAATAATCTCCCTTTAACACCAAGACCAGCTAATTCATATAAAATAACCTCTTTGTTGGCTTTATCAAAAGCTCCTTGTAAATCAATAAAAATTCTATAATAAACATTTTCATTAGCTAGACATTTAATAATACAATCAGAGGTACTTTTTCCTTTGTGGAACCCAAACAAATTACTAGACAGCTGATCACCTATTATATATAAAAGTCTATTTAAAATGATCCTCTCCATCATTTTACAAAAACACGAGGTTAAAGACACAGGTCTGTACTCTCCATTGGCTTTAGGGATAGGGATGATCATAGCTTTTTTCCAT